>QRFJ01003618.1:0-68880 GCA_006176705.1 Cocos nucifera
AGACTATGGCATGGAGAAGGAGGGGAGAGGCAGCCTTGGGGCGTATCTAATAGCATTGGAATTAGGGTTGGGCGCAGGGTCTTATTTATAGACCTCTTGTGATCCAACTCCTCTTCCTCTCAACCAATCACAACCCTTTGTGAAATCAGATCTAAATCTGATTGGTTGGAATAGAGACCCCTGGATTCCTCCTTAGAGGGCGCCTAAGACCAGTCAAACTGGATTCTTAGTAGAACTCTGATTGGAATCCAAAAGGGAGGTGGAGTCCTTGTCCAACAAGGACTCCTAGGCGCCTCCTACTTGGGCTCACGCCACCCTTGGCGTGCGCCCTTCTCCTTGCCAGGTTCTGGCAGGGGGACAGGCCCCCACCAGCTCTCCAATAGGTGCATGACATGTGGTCAAAAGTCAAAGGGTGAATGGTCAACGTTTGACCAGTCAAAGGTAGACTTTTGACCAAAGTCAAAGAACAAGAAATGGCAGGTGACCAAAAATGGCAGGTAATGTCTTACAAATAAGACAACCTATTCTGACTTGGACAACCTCCAGTCAGACCATATGAAGGCCTCTGATTGAGCACAAACTCCTTTGGCTCAGTCAGGACAACTTATTTATGATAGTAAAAGAAGAACGTTAGGTTCAATCGAGTGCTAGCACGATTTCCTTGAACCTAATTGAATCTCATTCAGATCAATTGAACTAGATCAGTTCAATTGATGATCACCAGATTCAAACCCTTGTTTGTGTGACCCAGTTAGGTTCAGTTCTGTATGGTAATGGGATATGTCATGATCTCTATCATAGACATCATCGAAACTCCTTTCGATGGATCAGAACTCTTCTGATTCGAACAGCTAGAATGATCGATCATCTAAATCATTCTAATTGCTCCCAAAATCCACCAGTGACACCTAGCAGTATATGGTGGCAACCCATCAGAGCTGAATGCGAACCTCTTGGTGCAGCTACCTGTGTGATTAAGTTCTTCTATCTTGAGCCCCGATCAGATTAGGGTTAAGGTGAACTCGTCAAACCCTAGTCTCTGTCATATGATGTAATCATTCGATTCGAGTCCAATGTGAAAATCTAAATAGAAACTCTTTCTATTATTTCACTCTGCCATGGCCATGGGCTTTCTGGACTTGATTCTCATGATCATCATAGGGCTACTCCTCTACCACCGAGGTAGATAGATCCCATCTTGATGCAATCCAGTTCCTACAATGAACATGTCATAGCCAACATACACCTCAGGGTTCCATATGGCTAGGAGACCGAGTAATGGTGTAGTCAAACTATAACACCCTCAAGGTGAACTGCCGATGCATCTCAGGTCAAAGAACCAGACACACTACTGCAGCATCGAGTCAGTCATTGACGAGAAGGTAGACTTCCTAATGACTACTCGAGGTGGTCACGCTCAGTGCCCTCGTTCTCTAACGAGTACCTGTACTCTCGCTCCGGTGTCTCCACACCGTAGACTCAAGACTCATCTACTAAAGAGAAGCGATCGTACACCAACCTTCCGGATCAATCACCATCCTCGTGATGATCCTATGGTCGGGAGCTGTTTATGAGTTAATAATGATTATTCATGTCTTAAATTTTCAACTCTTGAAAATATGAATTATCATTACCATTAACTCAAAGGATGTATCACAGACACTAAATACACATGTGTGATAGAAAATAACCCATTTCATTAATTATAGTCAAAATTATAATTTTGCCCCTAGAAGTGTATTACAAGTGTCAGCCAATTCTGGCTTCTAGGGCACATATATCTAACAATCTCCCACTTGTCCTAAAGCCAATTGGCTACAAGTCTAAGTCCCATCTTCTCAAGGTGGGCTTCGATCTTCTGCTGGCCCAACGGCTTTGTAAGTGGGTCTGCCACATTATCTGTGGAGTTGACTCTCTTGACCTCAACGTAACCTTTCTCAAGGTAATCGCGGATGAGATGATATCGCCGCTCAATGTGCTTGGACTTCTGGTGAGACCTCGGCTCCTTAGCAAGGGCTATGGCGCCATTGTTGTCGCAGTAAAGAGGAATGGCATCTGATGGCATTACTCCAATTTCTGCAGCAAACTTCTTGTACCAGAATTCTTTGCAGCCTCTGATGCAGCTATATATTCTGCTTCCATGGTGGAATCTGCTATCACAGTTTGCTTGGAACTCTTCCAGCTGACAGCTCCACCATTGCACACAAACAGACTTCCAGATGTCGACTTTCGATCATCTATATCGGACATGAAGTCCGAGTCTGTGTATCCCTGAACTTGGAGTTCTCCATTACCAAAGACCAACATCATATCCTTAGTTCTTCTCAAGTACTTAAGGATACATTTCACAGAAGTCCAGTGTTCTTCACCTGGATTTGACTGATATCTGCTTGTGACACTCACAGCATGGGCTATATCAGGTCGTGTACATAGCATGGCATACATGAGGCTCCCTATTGCAGAAGCATAAGGGATCTTGCTCATGCGTTCTATTTCCTCAGGTGTGCTGGGGCACATCTTCTTGGAAAGATGAATACCATGTCTGAAGGGTATTAATCCCCTCTTAGAGTTTTCCATACTAAACCTCTTTAGTACTTCCTCTATGTACATTTTCTGTGAAAGTCCTAGCATCCTATTCGGTCTATCCCTATAGACCTTAATTCCTAGAATAAAGGATGCTTCACCTAGGTCTTTCATGGAGAATTCCTTAGACAACCACATCTTGACTGATGTCAACATGGGAATATCATTCCCAATAAGGAGGATGTCATCCACGTACAATACGAGGAAGACAACAGCGCTCCCACTGACCCTTTTGAAAACACATGGTTCCTCTTCATTTTTGATGAAACCAAACTTTTTGATCACATCATTGAAACGAGTGTTCCAGCTCCGAGATGCTTGCTTAAGTCCATATATGGACCTTTGCAGCTTGCAAACCTTGTGATCAGTATCACTGGATGTGAAACCTAGCGGCTGTTCCATATAGATATCTTCCTCAAGATATCCATTTAGGAATGCCGTTTTCACGTCCATTTGCCATATTTCATAATCGAAATAGGCTGCAACAGCAAGCAATGTGCGGATGGATTTTAGCATAGCTACCGGGGAAAAGGTATCCTGATAGTCAATGCCTTCGCGTTGACTATAACCTTTTGCCACCAGTCTAGCCTTGAATGTCTCCACATTCCCATCTGCACCAATCTTTCTCTTGAAGATCCATTTACACCCAATAGGTACTATACCTTCTGGTGGATCTACCAAGGTCCAGACTTGGTTTGAGTGCATCGAGTCAATCTTCTGACTTCATTGCCTCAAGCCATTTCTCGGAGTCGATATCTGATATCGCCTCGTTGTAGGTTTTGGGATCATCACCATGAGCACCATTACCTATGAGGAACATTTCCTCTACGTATCCTCTGAAATAATACCTAAGTATCTTTCAGGGGGACGGGAAACTCTTTCCGATCTACGAGGTGGAGGAGGTAGTGTTCTTATTGGCTCAACCTGATTTGGTTCCACTTGGTCCTTAGCTCGTTCTGCTTGTGAGACTTTCTCATCAAGCTTAATCTGCTTTCCAATGCCACTATCTTGAATAAACTATTTTTCAAGAAATATGGCATGTCGACTCACAATCACATTGTGGTCTTCTGGAATGTAGAAATAGTATCCTAATGACTCTTTAGGATATCCTATGAATCGAGCTCTAAAGGACCTAAACTCTAACTTGTCCGCTTGTTGTCTTTTGACATAAGCCGGACAACCCCAAATTCTGAGATGACTCAGACTTGGTTTCTTACCGTGCCATATCTCATACGGTGTGGTAGGAACGGTTTTAGAGGGAACCCTATTCAGTAAATAGATTGAAGTTAATAATGAATGTCCCCAAAGAAAATCTGGGAGGTCTGTGAAGCTCATCATGGATCGAACCATATCCAATAGAGTCCGATTTCTCCGTTCTGAAACCCCGTTGAGTTGAGGTGTTCCTGGTGGAGTCCATTGAGAGACTATGCCATTTTCCTTAAGATAGTCTAGGAATTCCCGGCTAAGGTATTCACCTCCTCGATCTGATCGAAGAACCTTAATGGGTTTTCCAGTTTGTTTTTCTACTTCATGTCTGAATTCTTTGAACTTTTCAAAGGCTTCAGACTTATGTCTCATAAGATACACATACCCATACCTAGACAGATCATCGGTAAAGGTAATGAAGTAGACAAAATTGCCTCTAGCCGGCACATCGAATGGGCCGCACACATCAGTATGTACTAGGGCAAGGAGATCTGTGGCCCTCTCCCCATGTCCAACAAAAGGGAGTTTAGTCATTTTGCCTTGAAGACAAGATTCACAAGTTGGATATGACTCAAAAGTCAATGGACTCAATAGCCCATTTTTCTCCAATTTGTTAATCCTATCTTCTGCTATATGACCTAATCTCAGGTGCCATAGATATCTGTCGTTTGGACTATCCCTAGGTCGTTTGGCATTCACGTTTTGCTCGATAGTTAAAACAGGTACATCAATATGCAACTGATAAAGACCATTAACAAGGAAACCATTTGCAATTTTATTTCTTTCATAAAGAATGTTACAATGGTCCTTAAAGAAGGTGATCACATAACCTTCTTGTGCTAAGCATGAAACAGAAATCAAATTCCTGCTAGCTGCAGGCACATAATAACAGTCTTTTAAAACTAAGTCTAAACCAGATGGTAATCGCAGAGGGTATGTTCCCACGGCTACTGCAGCAACTCTTGCTCCATTACCGACGCGTAGGATCATGTCTCCATCCCTCAGCCTCCTGCTATCCTCAAGACCCTGCATAGAAGTGCACAGATGAGCACTAGAACCAGAGTCAAGCACCCAACTGGATGCAGAAGAAACCGTAAGGTTAGACTCAATAACGAGCATACCTCCAGAAGGACCTTCCTTCTTGTTCTTTAGGGTGGCCAGGGTGGCCAGGTAAGTAGGGCAGTTCCGCTTCCAATGGCCGTCGCTGTTGCAATGGAAACACTTTCCTTTGCCATCGACCTTCTTCTTCGGTTCTGCCTTCTTCTTCTTTGATCCTTCTACCTTTTGCTTTTTCACAGACTTCTTTTTCTTTCCATAAGACTTTCTTTTGGAAGAAGTCCGTTCCATAGCAAGAACTGAGCCTTTAGAACCTTTCATAGAAAGCTCAGCGGTAACCAGCATATTCATCAACTCGGCCAAGGAATTTTGAAGTTTATGCATGTGGTAATTCATGATGAATTGCCCATATGCATCAGTCAAGGATTGCAGAATAATATCGTTCTGCAAATCCAAGTCCAACTTCACACCGAGCTTCTCAAGCTCTTCCATGTCCTTGATCATTGTCAGACAGTGATCTTGGACTGACTGCCCATCACGCATCTTAGCCTTAAAAAGTCATTTCGTGACTTGATATTTGGCTGCGCGACTCTGTTCACCAAACATCTCCTGCAGGTGAGCCAACATTTGGCGAGCAGTCCCGATATCTTCATGTTGGCGCTGGAGCTCATCAGACATCGAGCCCAACATGTAGTATCTGGCCTTATTGTCTTCGTCAATCCATTTTTCCAGAGACGCTCTCTGTTCAGTGGATGGACGAGCTGGTAAGGTGGGAGGGTCCTGGTCCAAAACATGTGTTAACTTCTCTGAACCCAAAACAATTTTGTAGTTCCTGAGCCAATCTTTATAATTGGGTCCAGTCAGTCTATGTGTGTCTAGGATACGTGCCAGTGGGTTGGACGCAGACATTTTCCTGTAGAGAGTCAAAGATTCTAGTTAGATACTGTAATTTTGACTTGACCAATTTGTTTAGGGATTTTATTTTTAAACAAATTAGCTCCCACTATTTTCTCGGATCCCTACACTCCCTCTGTAGAGATGCGAAAATCTCCGCGATTGATGATTTCTAGTGGGTGGTGCGGTCTCACCAACTGACTCATCACCTCACCTAACAGTTATTGGTGATGGGTTAGCCAATGAGTGAACAACTCTTGTTCAATGATTCTCTAATCATGGTGCACCCAAACTTGGTCTCTAATTCATGAATCTCACCGTATCCGGAATATTGATCCACTCCTTAGTTAAGTCAGACCCACCATTTGCATAGACTGGGTTCCTAATTGGGTCTCTCACCGTATCCGGAATATTGAGCCCAACTCATCCTCCAGCCCATAGCATCCAATGCCTAATAGACATGGTTGCGTCTTCCCGGTGCAACTGAGCCACTGTATCCAGCCGAGAACAATCAACCCCGGGAAGGGCCCGCACGTCTACAATGGTGGAAGACCTCGGACTTAATCTTTTCTTAGGGAGAATTGATTCAGGTCTCATTAAACTAGACTTGGCTTAGTCATAACAATTATGACTAACCTAGTGGCATGGGTCAGCTCGGATTATTGACCACCTCAGATCAGAACTGTGTCAACAGATATGGCCAGGTAAGTGAGACCGGTGGAAGGAATATGCCGTTAACTCGCACAAGAACGCATTCAGGTCGAGTAGCTTCCAATTAAAAACCAGTCGGTCGTCTGTGCCAAACTTACCTTAGACACCAAATTGTTGAGTCAGAACCAATTGGGTTAGCCTACAATCCAGACTCTAACCTCTGAGCCTAATTAGGTCTTGCTTGATCGTGACTCGATCTTGACCCAGACTTAATCCTATTAGGCTGGTCAATTTAAGCATTGTTGATCCCATCTAACCAACTCTTGATTCGGTTTGATCAACCGCTTAGACCTAATTGAGCTACCCAAGCCCGAACCCAGTATTATGAATATGTCTTAGATCTGAAATTCTCAATTTTAGACCTAATTAATATTCCATAAACTTAATTCTTAATTAAGTTGGGTTCATAAACAAAATATGCACAATAAATCCTAGGGTTTCAGGATCTAGGGTTTTGCAGAAAGTAAGTTTTGGGTTTCTGATTAAGGACGAACACGCAGCACCCCTACACGTCATAAGAACACCCCATCGAATGGGAAGAGAGGGCCTTTAAACCCTTCTTCGTTCTTATGACCGGACGGCCAAGAGGAACGCCTTAATCAGGAACATGTAAATCTACAAAACAGTTATAGATCTATATCATATATCTCATATACAAATTTAGATCTAATCAAGGCATATTTTGCATACATCTCATGTATCAAATCATGCATGTTTTCAGATCTAAATTATCACATAATAATCTAAAAAATTAGATTTAAATTGATCTAATCAAAATAAATTCTAATCTAGACAATTATGTAGAACTATTCTACAACTTAGTCTAGTCATGCATCTATCATATCTCATATGATATTTAAAATTAAATAATTTTTATTTGCTGTTTATCAGATGTTATTATAACACTTATAATATCAGAAAATAGTAAATAAGAAGATCTAAAATATGATTTAATCAGATTAAATCAAAGACATGCAAAACTATTCTATAGAACTATTCTATTCTAGAACTAGTCATGCATATCTTCATGTTCTTAGATCCAAATCATTTAATTTTAATTTTTCTGATTTCAGATCTGATCACATCTCATGTGACATCTGAAATCACTTTATTTTCTAATTAAAATAAAATTAAAATCAGATCTAAACAATTTTAGAACCATGGCTCTGATACCAGTTGAAGGGAAATCCTGATTTCCCGGTCCAGGTTCGTCCAGATCTGATTAGATCAAGAGATATATTTCAAAAATTTTCTCTTGATCTCAATCAGATCTTGATATGTTTCAGATCTGATTCTTATTATTTTAATAAATAAAATAAAATAAGATAAATTAAATCAAATTTAATTTACCTGATTTGGGTAATCCTATTACCCTGTAGATGATCCTGATTGCAGCGGAAGGTTCTGGATCTTAGCCACGCAAGCGCCTGGCCTCTACCGGTATCCACTCGGGTTGGATCTGGAGATCCTCTTCTTCTCTATCACACCTCCAAAAATCAGATCTGGATCTGATCTGGAGGATCTTCAAAACTCTTTTGAAGATCTGCAGTCGTCCTTTTGCAGCAGCGCAGCCTTCTTGCTTTTGATCGCCTTTCCTTGATCTGAATCGCACCAAACTAAGTCCAAAACACCTTTTGGACGTGGAGAGCAAGGGGAGAAGAGACTATGGCATGGAGAAGGAGGGGAGAGGCAGCCTTGGGGCGTATCTAATAGCATTGGAATTAGGGTTGGGCGCAGGGTCTTATTTATAGACCTCTTGTGATCCAACTCCTCTTCCTCTCAACCAATCACAACCCTTTGTGAAATCAGATCTAAATCTGATTGGTTGGAATAGAGACCCCTGGATTCCTCCTTAGAGGGCGCCTAAGACCAGTCAAACTGGATTCTTAGTAGAACTCTGATTGGAATCCAAAAGGGAGGTGGAGTCCTTGTCCAACAAGGACTCCTAGGCGCCTCCTACTTGGGCTCACGCCACCCTTGGCGTGCGCCCTTCTCCTTGCCAGGTTCTGGCAGGGGGACAGGCCCCCACCAGCTCTCCAATAGGTGCATGACATGTGGTCAAAAGTCAAAGGGTGAATGGTCAACGTTTGACCAGTCAAAGGTAGACTTTTGACCAAAGTCAAAGAACAAGAAATGGCAGGTGACCAAAAATGGCAGGTAATGTCTTACAAATAAGACAACCTATTCTGACTTGGACAACCTCCAGTCAGACCATATGAAGGCCTCTGATTGAGCACAAACTCCTTTGGCTCAGTCAGGACAACTTATTTATGATAGTAAAAGAAGAACGTTAGGTTCAATCGAGTGCTAGCACGATTTCCTTGAACCTAATTGAATCTCATTCAGATCAATTGAACTAGATCAGTTCAATTGATGATCACCAGATTCAAACCCTTGTTTGTGTGACCCAGTTAGGTTCAGTTCTGTATGGTAATGGGATATGTCATGATCTCTATCATAGACATCATCGAAACTCCTTTCGATGGATCAGAACTCTTCTGATTCGAACAGCTAGAATGATCGATCATCTAAATCATTCTAATTGCTCCCAAAATCCACCAGTGACACCTAGCAGTATATGGTGGCAACCCATCAGAGCTGAATGCGAACCTCTTGGTGCAGCTACCTGTGTGATTAAGTTCTTCTATCTTGAGCCCCGATCAGATTAGGGTTAAGGTGAACTCGTCAAACCCTAGTCTCTGTCATATGATGTAATCATTCGATTCGAGTCCAATGTGAAAATCTAAATAGAAACTCTTTCTATTATTTCACTCTGCCATGGCCATGGGCTTCAGGACTTGATTCTCATGATCATCATAGGGCTACTCCTCTACCACCGAGGTAGATAGATCCCATCTTGATGCAATCCAGTTCCTACAATGAACATGTCATAGCCAACATACACCTCAGGGTTCCATATGGCTAGGAGACCGAGTAATGGTGTAGTCAAACTATAACACCCTCAAGGTGAACTGCCGATGCATCTCAGGTCAAAGAACCAGACACACTACTGCAGCATCGAGTCAGTCATTGACGAGAAGGTAGACTTCCTAATGACTACTCGAGGTGGTCACGCTCAGTGCCCTCGTTCTCTAACGAGTACCTGTACTCTCGCTCCGGTGTCTCCACACCGTAGACTCAAGAATCATCTACTAAAGAGAAGCGATCGTACACCAACCTTCCGGATCAATCACCATCCTCGTGATGATCCTATGGTCGGGAGCTGTTTATGAGTTAATAATGATTATTCATGTCTTAAATTTTCAACTCTTGAAAATATGAATTATCATTACCATTAACTCAAAGGATGTATCACAGACACTAAATACACATGTGTGATAGAAAATAATCCATTTCATTAATTAGTCAAAATTACAATTTTGCCCCTAGAAGTGTATTACAAGTGTCAGCCAATTCTGGTTTCTAGGGCACATATATCTAACAAACTATGACCTGTTTGTTCACCTCCTAAGTGATTTTACTGATGACCAAACATAAAAGTAAAATTACTAATATATTTTTATATTCAAATGTCAGAAGAAAGAGAGCTCTTTGACCAAAATAAGGATGACACAAAGTTTAATTCAAATAAAAAATAAATCTTCTTATTTGGCAGCAGGAATTTCTTCAAAATTGCCTTCGTCAATTTTTTGAGAGGTCTCAAAATTTTTTTGAGAGCTCTCGTGAGGTCTAACATGCCCAAATAAGCTTTTGCCATGGTTTCAAATCTCGAGAGCCCTCGAGTAAATCTCGAGAGCCCTCGATCTCAAGAGATAGAAACATAGCTTCTGCACTCTAAGAGCAAGAGGTCTTATAGGATTCTCGAGAGGTCTCATGGTTCCAGTGAGAGCTCTCGCTCAAAATTGAGAGCTCTCGATCTTAGGCGAATCATTTTTTTTAGAAAGCTATTTTTTTAGTGACTAAAGGCAAGAGTTCTTCTGATTAAATTAAGAGGCCTCAAAATCTGGCGGAGATGTCTCGAGACAAATCGAGAGGTCTTGAGATACGGCGATAACTTTTTGATGGAGTGTTCTCGGATTTTCTCGCTTCCAATGGCTAGTTGCTACTCTTCAACGGTCGGATTTTACTTTTTCTAAACTCCAATCATATCTAGATGAGAGAAAATACTCTAGATATAAAAGAGAAAAGGTGCATTTTTCAAAGAAAAAAGAAATCAAAGAAAAATAAGAAAAAAGCAATGAATGCCCTATTTTTCATGAGCAATTCTTTTCACTCAAAGCTCCCTCAAGTATTAAAGTGCATTAACTCCAAGCATTGAACAAACTGCAATGATAATGATTCAGCTCATTTAAAGAAGCATTATGTGTTGTATATCTTTCTTATTTCTTTTCGTATACTTAATTTCAGCAAGGACTGAAATTTGGGTTTTGGAGTTTTTCTCTCCATTAATTATTTTGGATTGATTTGTCTGATTATTGTAGGGGTTGTGGTTGGTGAACTTAGAAAAAAACCAACTAAATTTTTGGATAGTGAGCCCAAGAAAACTATCTGACTATAATCTTGTAGAATTATAGTGAAATTTCTAAGAATCTTGCTTGGGGAGTGGACGTAGGTGCTAGGAGTTCACCGAACCACTATAAAATTCTCTTGTTTGTGTGTGTACTATTACCTTTTACATTTCCTTGCTTTCACATCCAATTCACATAGGCTTCAAATATTTTCACTGCACATATCTGTTTTAAGTTTTTGAAAACCCAATTCACCTCCCCTATTGGGTTATTTAGCTAGGAAACAATGGTATCAGAGCCTTGGGTCTCTACTAATTATTGATTTTATCAACTAAAGATAAAGATCATGTCAATCCAACTAGAAGGTTCACTTGCCGAAGGATAGTCCATAAATAAGCCACCTCTTTTCAATAGATTCAACTATACCTATTGAAAAGCTTGCATGCACATTTTTATTCAAGCCTTCGACTATGACATCTAGAGTGTCATTGTTCATGTGCCACACATACCTATAATCATTATCAATGGTACATCCTTTCCTAAGCTGAAGAATGATTGGGATGAAACGGACAAGAAACTTGTCCAATTAAATGCCAAGGCAATGAATATACTCTATTGTGCCTTTGATGCAAATGTGTTTAACCAAATTTTTACTTGCAAGTTTGCAAAGAAAATTTAGGATAGACTTGAGATCACACATGAAGGGACAAATCAAATCAAAGAAATCAAGATAAACATGCTAGTTCATCAATATGAATTATTTGAAATGGACCCTACTGAATCTATCACTAGCATGTACACAAAATTCACTGATTTTATAAATGGTTTGAAAAGCTTAGAAAAAAGTTTATACTAATAGTGAATTGGTAAGAAAGATTCTTAGATCTTTGCCTAGGACATGAAAAGCCAAGGTGACAGCCATCCAGGAGGCAAATGATCTGAACACTCTACCTCTAGAGGAGCTTATTGGATCCCTGATGACACATGAGCTTGCCATGGGTTGGCCTAATGAAGAGGACAATAAGAAGAACAAAATAATAGCACTGAAATCCATGACAGTGAGAAGAATGATGAAGACATGGCCCTGTTGATCAAAAAATTTAAAAAGTTTATAGGAAGAAGAAGATAAGGATTCAAGAAGAGGAGCTTCATTAGAGGAGAAGCTAGCAGGAGAAAAGAGAAAGAAAAGGAGAAGGATCAGCCCACTTGCTACGAATGCAAAAAGCTAGGATATTTTAGGGCAGAATGTCCTTGGTTAAAGAAGGCACCAAAAAGAACGAAGAAGAAAGCTATGTTAGCGACTTGGAGCGACATTGACGAGTCAAGCTCGAAAGAAGAAAATCAAAGCGAAGCAAACTTATGCTTCATGGCACAAGATGATGAGATATCCTGCACTCTTGACTCAAATTTTACTTTTGATGAGCTTCAAGATGCTTTTTATGACTCAATGAAAGATTTTAAGAAGATTAGTACAAAAAATAAAAATCTTAATGAAATAAATCAAACTCTTTTAAAAGAAAAGAAAGAAGTAATTAGTAACCACAACAAGTTAAAAGAAGAAAACAAAATCCTAAAAGATGAATTGGATAAATTAAAATCTTTAGTTGATAAATTTACTTGTAGTTTTGAAAAATTACAAATGATTTTAAACAATCAAAGAGGAGTTTATGATAAAGCCAGTCTAGGATACAAATCTAAAGACAAAACTAAGTTTCTAAATACTTTTTTCACTGCACCCACATCAATTAGCACTTTATATATCACTTGCTTTAGATGCAGAAAAGTAGGACATAAGGCATTTAAATGTAATACTATAAAATTCAGTGGAAAATATGTTAAAAAAATTTGGATTCTAAAAGGAACCATGACCACTAACCCAAAAGGACCCAAGAAGACTTGGATACCTAAAACTATCACTTGATTGTTTATGCAGGAATGCCTTATAGCCCTAGGGTTTAAATGCCAGTGGTACTTGGATAGCGGCTGCTCAAGGCATATGTCAGGTGATAAGGAGTAATTCTTCATCCTAGAAAAGAAGGAAGAGGGAGTAGTCACCTTTGACGACAACGACAAAGAAAAAATAATTGGCATTGGTAAAATTTAGATTACTCCTACCTTTATAGATAATGTATTATTAGTTGATCATTTAAAACATAACTTGCTCAGTATTAGTCAACTTTATGATGATAAAGGTTTTAGAGTTTCTTTTGAATCATCTTTGTGCAAAGTATCTAATTCTTTGGATGATAGTTTAAAATTCATTGGATTTAGGCATGGCAACATCTACATAGTAAATTTTGATGAAATTATCATGAAGAGTGGTCGATGCTTAGTTGCAATGAATGCTACTAACCAAGAAACTAGTTGGCTTTAGCACTGTAGGTTTGGTCATGCTAGCATGCATACTCTATCTAAATTGCTTAATAAAGAATTAGTTAAGGGGCTAGCAAAATTAAATTTTAAATTTGACAATGTTTATGATGCTTGCCAATTTGGAAAACAAACTAGGGAGAGTTTCAAATCTAAAAATGTGATTTCAACTTCTAGGCCTCTTGAATTGATTCATATGGATTTGTTTGGACCTACCAGGACTACAAGCCTTGGAGAAAAAAGTATGGTCTGGTGATTGTTAATGATTATTCTCGATTCACATGGGTTTTATTTTTGGCACACAAAGATGAAGCTTTTTCAATATTTTCAAAGTTTTACAAGAAAGTAATTAATGAAAAGAACTCAACTATATTTTGTATTCGTACTGATCATGGCAAAAAATTTAAAAATAAATTTTTTGAAGAATTTTATAATGAATATGGTATAGAACATAATTTTTTTGTATCTAGAACTCCTCAACAAAATGAAGTAGTTAAAAGAAAAAATAGAACCTTAGTTAACATGGCCTGTACCATATTGTGTGAAAGAAATCTACCGAAATACTTTTGGGTTGAAGCCATTAACATAGCATGTTACAACCTTAATAGAGTTTCTATTTGCCCAACTTAAAAAAAAAAAAAAAACTCTATGAGCTTTGGAAAGAAAAAAGATCTAATATTAATTATTTGCATATCTTTGGTTGCAAATGCTTCATTCATAATAATGGTAAGGACAACCTAGGTAAATTTGATGCTAAGATTGATGAGAGTATTTTTCTTGAATACTCTACATCTAGTAAAGCATGTAGAGTCTTCAACAAACATTCATTGGTTGTTAAAGAATCAATTCATATCATTTTTGATGAAGCTAACAATCAATCTTTGAGAAAGAAAGATATTTTTAATGATGACATAGGAATTCTTGAAGATGGAATGAAGGAGCTAAACTTGAAGGACAACAAGGTTCATGACAAAGATAAATCTACAACAACTATTGAATAGGATAAGGATGGTGAAAATAAAACATCTAATGATCATGGACATCTACCCAAGGAGTGGAGGTATGCACATAACCACCCAAGAGAATTGATTTTAGGTGATCCTTCACAAGGGGTAAGAACTAGTTCTTCTTTTAAAGATACATTTGATTATCTTGCTCTGGTCTCTCAAATAGAACCTAAGAACATAGAAGAAGATGAAAAAGACTCTAATTGGATGCTAGCTATGCAAGATGAACTAAAATAATTTGAAAGAAATAATATATGGAGTCTTGTAAACCAACCAATTGATCATCCCATAATTAGGACAAAATGGATATTTAGGAATAAATTAGATGAACATGAAAATGTAGTAAGAAATAAAACTAGACTAGTTGCTAACATATATAATCAGGAAGAAGAGATTGACTTTTGTTGGTGCAGAAATCTATGAGGATGCCGAAGGTAGCTGAAGTTAGGAAGGTGAGGCCGTCGATAGAACCTGTAAAATAAAATCCAAACCAGAGATAGGTGGCTCCGGCAGGACCTCCGATGCTTAAATTAGTTCTCCGGCCAACTGAAATAAAGTGCTCAAAAAATAGAAAAGCAGGGTGATGAAAAGGAGAGGAGACCTCAGAAAAAAATATATCTGAAGGATCCATTTTGTAGATGGAGCATGTAATAAACTAATGGTGACAGTCGTAATAGTTTGGTAGTGGGCCATTCAAGCCTCACGTTGTGGGGATGAGTTATTTTTTGTTGTGACTTGTAGATGGTAAAATCCCTTTATTGGAGTTCAGACATAGGTCAGAGACTTTGGTATATGTAGTGGATTTATGATCAATTGAGGTTCGTTGGCGATAATGTCTGGTAGCTTTAAGAAGTTTGGTAGCTTCCTAGGCTATGCACAAGTAGGTGTCCCCTAAATTGAGATATCAAGTTCTAAGCTCTATCCTTCGCAAAGTGGTTGTTATGTATCAGCGATTTGACAAGGTTCCTTTAGATGGCTCCCGTCGACAGGTATGGCAGAGATTAAGTAGGTCCATGACTAGAAGGTGCACTACCAGGAGGAGCGTGACTGAAGAAGTTCATCTAAAAGGATCATGACTGGAAGAGTTGGACTGGAGGAAGCGCTGCTAAAGGAATTCATTCAGAAGGAGTGCGATTGGAGAAGTTCGTCTAAAAGAAGCATGAATGGAGGAGTTTGTCTGGAAGGAGCACTGCTGAAGAAATTCGCCCAGAAGGAGCACAACCGGAGGAGTTTGTCTAGAAGGAGCGAACTAGAGGACCTCAACTGGAGGGAGCACTGTTGGAGGAATTCATCTAAAAGAAGCATAACTAGAGAAGTTCATCTAGAAGAAAAGTAAATGAAAGAGTTCATCTGGAAGGAGCGCTACTGAAGGAATTCATCCGGAAGGAGCGTGACTGGAAGAGTTTGTCTGGAAGGAGTATAAATAGAGAAATTCATCTGGAAGGAGCACTGCTGGAGGAGTTCAATTAGAGGGAGCACTAAGCTTGTTGCTGACAGGATCGATGAATACCAATAGAAGGTCATCGGCTAAGGACTTCGACCAAGGACTTCGGTAGGATTATTTTTAGCCCAACAGTTGTCCTCCTACTCCCGAGTTCAACTTTCGAATGATGGGAGTATAGAAAAGTTGCCGTAGCCAAAGTTCTTTGCCAGCTTCCTACTTTTGGAGAATGAATTCTTTTGTCTTTTTTTGAATTGACGCCAAGTTTAATGTCGAATGACCTAAAGGGACAATTTTTTTAAAAAAACTATCTGGCATGGAGCTTGAAGTATGACATAGTTATTGTCTCATCGAGTGGCGGATATGAGTGGGATGCATGGCGGGTTAAGGTTGGCAGAAAAGTTCTACAATCATAACTACTTCTAATTTTGTTTTTCTATTTAAACTTCTTCTTCTTCCATGACTTCTCACCTTCAATTGCACCCCTTCTTCCTCTCCTTCCTCTATTTTCCATCGCCCCGAGCATTCCATCCTTGTTGCTTTTGTTCCTTCGCAACATCTTCAGCCATCGGCATTCTTCTCAACTATCCTCCATCTTTTTGATCTTCTTCTTGAGTTTTTTTATTAACCTAGGTCATTTTCTCATTCTTGTCCTCTTGATTTTTGGCTTTCTCGTATTCTTAAAAATCTCTTCAGGCTTTTCAAGGAGGGTTTTGCCATTTCTCTTTTTTGGATTTTCACTTCCTCTTTTTCCTAGGTTTATTGGAGAATTTATCAGATTTAATCTAATCTAACTGTCATCCAAAGTTTTTTGGTCTAATGGTTTTAGGAGTCTAGTTGACCCAAACTCCCAAAACTCTAAAATTAGAATGGAAGTCGAACCTAGGGCAGCACTTTGACCAAATTTCATATCGGGAGCCATACTTTGTTCCTTAACTGCAGAAGATTTGCCATTAATTAGGATCCAGTATGGGGTGCCTGCTGAGTATGAATTGAAACTTCCTAGACCGAGTGGCCGAGCTTGCGCCCCTCCTCCAGGTCAGTTCTACTTGTATTTGGAGATCTTCCGTGTTGGATGGCTTCCTCTCCTCATTTTTGTTGTAGCACTTTTTCATTTTCTAAATATTTTCTTAGCTTTTATAGTGCCAAACTCCTTTAAGTTTATAATAGGATTTCTTGCTCTCTGCATATCCATCAAACTTTAGCCCACTATTTCACTTTTTCAAACTTAGTTTACTTTTAAGCATCACCCTATTGCAAAGGACTGGTGGTATGTTTCATCCTAGTTTGATAAGAAGGGGTAGCTCAAGGGTGTCCCCTCCTCTATCCATAACTGGAAAGAGAAGTTCATCTTTGTTTCTTGCCCGACCTTGCACTTAGGACTCCCACCTTCAAAAAATTTGAGGGATTCAGTCCGTCGAGCTCCGAGATTAGAAAAAGAAGACCAGGAGTTGGTTAGTAAAATTAAAAATTTTCGAGCACCTCTTGTATCCGAGCTAATAAAAGAATAAACTCTATTCAACCTTGGCCTTAGTCCTATGAATCCAGCATGTATATGGCCGAAGTTGGTGGGTTACCCTCTTCTTCTTCCTTCATCTCTCTGACCCTACTTTTCTTTCATTCTTTGTAGAAATGAATGCCCAGGCAGTTAAAATGCTTATGAGGGTGTTCCCGGCTCACAAGAGAAAAGAGAAGGCACTAGGTGAGAGCTCAAAAAAGGTGAGGTTTGGTGTTCCAAGCTCCACAGCTCTCATCGGTGCCATAGATGCCCTCGAAGTTGCCCCAAAAGTTGAAGCTCCTCCTATCGTCGAGTTTGGCGCCATTGCTGAGGTCGCTAGATCTTCGATGCCATTGAGCCCTCCCGTCGAGGCCCAAATCCCAGAGCCTCCTATTGGAGGGGAGAAGGAGGCAAAGAAGAAGAAGACCAAAAGAGCCTTGAGAAAGTTCTAGAGGAAGGTTCGCCGTAATAGGCCTAATATATCCGACAAAGAGTTGGGGGAGAACTCCTTCAACAATGATGAAATCATCAGGGGTTTAGTTGATGGGTTTACCATACTTGAGGTTGTAAATCAGATTGGCGATGCTGATGTTGACCAATGTGCTTGGGATTCACTTGGATCCTTTCTTGAGGTAGTTACTTCATCCTTCTCTTTGTCTTTAAATTTTTTGATGCTTCCTTGTCTGCACAACTTTCTTCATCATATATATATATTTTTTAATAAACGGGCCACCAACTACTTGGCTATATCAGATCATTGAACTGCTTAAAGTCAAAGCTGGTGAGGCCCCAAGAAGATCATCAAGCCGAGTTTGAGTGCCTAATTAAAGAAAGAAACGATGTTGACTGCTCATTGAAGGAAAAACCTATCGAGATTGAAAGTCTCCAAGAAGCACTTTGCAAGGAGAAAAAAACATCAGTGGAGTTGAAGACTGCTTGAGGATTGAAGGAAGAGCAGAGGAGAAAGGCTGAAGTTGAGACTACCGAATTGAAGGAGCAAATTTCAAGGCAGATCTCGGAGGTGACGGTCCAGACAATAGAGGAGTTTAAGGTCTCCTCCGAAATGAGAGATTTGAATATCAAATTCGGCCAAGAGACCTTCAACAAAGATTTCAAGCTTTGTGAGAACAGGGTGGCCAGCAAGTTTTCCAAGCTTGACCTTGATTTCTTGTATGGGAGAGCTTCTGAAGATGAAGTGGGATCATCCATTAATGCGGCCCATCTCCCTCCTATCGAACATGCCGCCAAAGAACTGGGATTGACTAATGCTACATCAGACTCCTCGTCAGCGCTCCCAGAGGTTTGAAATCTCTTAATTTCTATTTTCTTTTTTTATTTATTTTCTTTCTATGCTAAAAATATTTTGATCAATGAAGATAAGTTTATTTTGAGAACGTATTTCTTTCTTCTGTGAAATCTATGTGGTGATGTTTTCATGCTCTATGTGCAGTCTCCTGGCGAAGCTGACCCCCTTCCTTAGGGTGTTCCCCTAAAGGCCCACATAAAGAGCCTAAGGAGGGAGGTTCATCACCTTAAGAAAAAATTGAAGAAAACTGAAGATGAGCTTAAGAAATTAGAGAAGAACTATGCCAATGCCACCACTAAAATTAACCGCTTGCATCAATCATCCAGACAACTATTCAAATAATATAATACCAAGAAATTCCACCTGAACGAAGAGCTCGCAGAGGTCAAGAAGCAAGCAAGTGAGAAGTCCTGGATTTTAACAGCAAAAGCTTGCTCCCTTGAGTTGAACTCAATGCGGCAAAGAAAAAAATTTGATTGTTGGAGGGAAGCTCGGCGTGGTCTACCAGTTGAGAGGAGTCCGACTGGGATTGGTCCAAAAGATTCTCAAAACTTTAAAATCAACTTCATGCCATCGAGACTTCATACAAAAGCTACAAGCTCGACTGCAATGATGAAATCGCTGGTCTCCAGTAGCAACTTTGAAAAGCGGATGAGAAGATAGCTAATCTAAAAAGGCAATTGGTGGAGAGGGTGGAGGCTAGTTCGAATAGAGAATTAGATGAACTCTTATCCTTAAGAAATTCTTTGGAGATCCTGTTAGTGACATGTGGAAAAGAATTAGCCGAGCTTCAATAGCTAAAAATCCAACTGACTTATTAGTAACAAGCTATTAAGGATGTAGAGGCTGAGTCAGAGGTTCTAAGATGATAGTTACAGAAGTCCAAAGATAATTTTTGATGGACTGATAAGTTATTCGTAGAGAGCCTATTGAAAAGTAAAGAACTTGAGGAAGAGATTACTAGCTTGAAGCAATCTTTGGTGATGGCAGGGGTTAGCAGTCCGAGGTTCAAAGAATCAAATCCTTCTTAGGACTTCATCCATTTTATCTTTTTTGTACATGGTCTTGTAGACCAATATTTTGCAATGAACTTCAACTTTAATAGAATGATGTTTTCTTCAATAATCTCTTTGTCTTGCATAGATTTAATGTCTGTTGATTTTTTTATTTCCTTCACCACATCTTTTAATGAAATGACCGTCAAAAAATGCCTTCTTCCTATCTTAGGTAACTATAGGTCTTTATCCATGTTAAGACCAGATTTTTCTCATGTTCCTAGCTAGGTTGGCTTTTATCTTTGTTAGGACAAGGTCTTTCTTCCATCCCTAACAAAGTCATTGGAATATAAAAGGACTGTTGAAAGGACCTCTCTCCTCCTTCTATCTTAAATAACCAAAGGTCTTCATGCACGTCAAGATGAGGTTCTCCTCCAGTTCCTGACATGGTTGACCCTTACCTTGTCCTCCTATAAGGATGAGGTCCTTCTCCTTCTCCTGATAGGATGGGTCTTTTTTTGTTAGGATGAGGTCCTCCTCCTATCTCTAACAAAGTCAATGGGGCACAAAAGAGCCATTGAAAGTGCCTCTCCCCTCCTCCTATCTTAAATAACCAAAGATCTTCATCCATATCAGGATGAGGTTCTCCTCTTATTTCTAACATGGTTGGCCATTACTTTATCCCTCTGTCAGGATGAGATCCTCCTATTCCTATTGGGATTGATCTTTCTTTATTTGGACGAGATTTTTCTCTTATCTCTAACAAAGTCATTAGGGCACAAAAGGGCTATTGAAAGGACCTCTTCCATCCTCCTATCTTAAATAACTGGAGGTCATCATCCATGTCAGCATAAGGTACCCCTCTCACTTCTGACATGGTTGGTTTTTATCTTATCCTCCTATCAGGACGACGTCCTCTTTCTATTTCTGATGGAGATGGTCTTTCTTTGTTAGGACGAAATTCTCCTTCTATCCTTAATAAAGTCATTGGGATACAAAAAGGATGTTGAAAGGACCTCTCCCCTCCTCTTGTCTTAAATAACTAAAGATCTTCGTTCGTGTCTGGATGAGGTTCTTCTTTTATTTCTGACATGGTTAGCCTTTACCTTATCCTCTTGTCAGGATGAGGTCCTCCACCTATTTTTGATGGGATTGGCATTTACCTTTATTAAGGTAAGGTCCTCTTTCTATCCCTAACAAAGTCATTAGGACACAAAAGGGCCATTGAAAGGGTCGCTCTGCTCCTTCTGTCTTAAATAATCGAAGGTCTTCATCCATGTCAGGATAAGGTTCTCCTCCTGTTTCTGATATGGTTGATCTATACCTTGTCCTCCTATCAGGATGAGGTCCTTCTCCTATTCTTGATGGGGTTGGACTTTACCTTTGTTAGGATAAGGTCCTCCTTCTATCCCTAATAAAGTAAATGGAGCACAAAAGGATCATTGAAAGGGCCTCTGTCCTCCTTCTATCTTAAATAATCGGAGTTCTTCATTCATGTCAGGATGAGATTCTCCTCCTATTTCTAACTTGATTGGTCTATTCCTTATCCTTCTATCAAGATGAGGTTCACCTCCTATTCCTGACGGGGTTGGTCTTTACCTTTATTATGGTGAGGTCCTCCTTCTGTCTCTAACAAAATCATTAGGGCACAAAAGAGTTGTTGAAAGGGCCTCTCCCTTCCTCCTATCTTAAATAACTAGAGGTCTTCATTCATGTTAGGACAAGGTTCGCCTTCCAATTCTAACATGGTTGTCCTTTTTCTTGTCATCCTATTAGGATGAGATCCTCCTCCTGTTCCTTATGGGATTGGCTTTCTTTTGTTAGGACGAAATCCTCCTCATATACCTAACAAAGTAATTGAGGCACAAAAGAACTATTGAAAGGGCCTCTCTCCTCCTCCTGTCTTAAATAACCTAATGTCTTCATCCATATCTAGACGAGATTCTTCTTCAATTTCTGACATGACTGGTCTTTACCTTGTTCTTCTATCAGGATGAAGTCCTCCTCTTATTCTTGACAGAGTTGGCATTTATCTTTGTTAGGATGAGGTCCTCCTCCTATCCCTAACAAAATCATTGGGGCACAAAAGAGCTGTTGAAAGGACCTCTTTGCTCCTCTTGTCTTAAATAACTGAATATCTTCATCTGTGTCAGGATGAGGTTCTTCTCCTGTTCCTAACACGGTTGGCATTTATCTTTTCTCTTTGTCAGGATGAGGTCCTCCTCCTATTTCTGACGAGGTTGGAGTTTATCTTTATTAGGACGAGGTCTTCCTCCTATCTCCAACAAAGTCAATGGGATACAAAAGAATCATTGAAAGGGAATCTATCCTCCTTCTATCTTAAATAACTAAAAGTCTTCATCCATGCCAGGATAAAGTTCTCCTTCTATTTCTAACATGGTTGGCCTTTACCTTATCCCCCTTTCAGGATGAGGTTCTCCTCCTATTCTTGATGGGGTTGGCCTTTATCTTTATTAGGGTGAGGTCCTTCTCCTATCCCTGACAAAGTCATTATGGCACAAAAGAGCCATTGAAAGGGCCTCTCCCCTCCTCCTATCTTAAATAACCGAAGGTCGTAACCCATGTTAGAATGAGGTTCTCCCCTTATTCTTAATATGGTTGGCCTTTACCTTATCCCCCTATCAGGATGAGGTGCTTCTATTGTTCCTGATGGGGTTAGCCTTTATCTTTATTAGGACGAGGTCCTCCTCCTGTCTCTAACAAAATCATTGGAACACAAAAGGGCCATTGAAAAGGCCTCTCCCCTCCTCCTATCTTAAATAATCGGAGGTCTTCATCCATGTTAGGATGAGATCCTCCTCCTATTCTTAACATGGTTGGCCTTTATCTTGTCCCCCTATCAGGATGAGGTCCTCCTATTCTTGATGGGATTAGCCTTTCTTTATTAGGGTGAGGTCCTCCTCCTGTCCCTGACAAAGTTATTAAGACACAAAAGGATCGTTGAAAGGGCCTCTCCCCTACTCCTATCTTAGATAATTGGAGGTCTTCATCTTTGTTTAAGGATGAAGTTCAGTTAAGTCATTTTCTGCCATCATATAACTCTGCGGTAAAGAACAAGGGTATTGAAAATAAGATAGTTTTATTGAAGCAAGATTATTAATAATAGATTCTCAAGTTCTTTGAGTTCCAAGGTCATGGGAGTGCTGGCCCTCTATGCTTCTTCAGATAGAATGTCCTCAGTTAGACTATTTTTATGACTTCATAAGGGCCTTCCCGATTTGGGGTGAGCTTTCCTTGGATTTGAGGTTGCAAAATTTCTACCCATCAGAGCACCAGATCTCCTACTCTGAATGTTTTGCTTTTGACCCTGGAGTAGTAGTAGCGAGCTATTCTTTACTTGTAAGCTGCCATTCAGATTTGAGCTTTCTCTCACTTTTCTTCTTATAGATCGAGATTTGCTCTGAGATCCTAGGAGTTACTTTCTTCATTGAAGGCCTTAACCCATGCTGAAAGAAGCTAGAGTTTGACTGGAATAACTGCCTGTATCCTGAAGGCTAGTGCGAAAGAGGTTTCTCCAATAGGCAATCTTTGGATAGTTTGGTACACCCAGACCACGTGATAGAGTTCATCTACCAATGTGCCCTTTGCCCTCTCAAGTCTTGCCTTTATCCCCTATACCAAAGTTCTATTGGTTACTTCTGCCTCGCCATTCACTTATGGATGAGCTACTGATATGAAGTAGTGAGATATGTTCAAATCTTCACTGAACTCGGTAAACTTTGCACCTGCATACTGACGCCCACTATCAGTAATTAGTGTTCGAGATAGACCGAACCTGTAAACAATTGACTTCTACATGAAGTCCTGCACTTTGACCTCAGAGATCTTTGCTAGAGGTTTGGCCTCAATCTACTTAGTGAAATAATCTACTGTCACTAGTAGAAACTTTCGCTGTCTGGATGCCATGCAAAAAGATCCAACTATATCCATCCTCCACTATGCAAAGGGCCAAGGAGCACTCAATGGAGTGAGCTATGAAGCTGGCTTTCTCTGAAAGTTTGCATTTCTCTGACACCTATCATATTTTCTCCTATAATCCACCGCATCTTAGTGTATTCTTGTCCAATAGTATCCCTGATAGAGTAACTTATGTGATAAGGATCTCACTCCTAGATGATTTCCACAAATTTCATCATGAACTTTCCTCAAGGCATAGTCAGCTTTCGAAGGTCAAAGACAATTAAGGAGTGGTAGGGAGTACGACCTCTTGTACAATCTATTTTAATATAAAATATAGTGAAAAGCTTGATTTTATAACTTTCGAGTTTCTTTATGGGGTCTATAAAGAATTCTATTTCTAAGATAAGTAATCAATGGATCGATTCAGCTGGTCTCATGATTAACTTGCATTATTTTCTGGGGCTCTTTCGAACTTGGGTGCTATAGGACTTCAAAATGGACTTCTTTTGGCAATTCGTTTGGGGCTAACGTGGCTAGCTTGGTGAGGAGGTTGGCTCTAGTGTTCTCCACCCTAGGGATTTACTGGATATCAAAATTATTAAAGGCTAAGATCAACCTCCTTACCTTTTTTAAGTGCTTCTTCATACTTTTCCCTCAAGCTTCATGATTATCACTGACTTGTTCTACAACTAACTGAGAGTCACTATAAACCTTCAGATGTTCTACTTTCAGTTCTTTGGCTATTCTCAATCTTGTAAGTAGGGCTTCATACTCTACTCCATTGTTAGTGGTGAGAAAGTCGAAGCACAATGCGTACTCCACTACAACTCCTTCCGGATTGATGAGAATCAAGCTTGCGCCTGCTCCAGAAGCATTAGATAAACCATCCACATATAATGCTCAGAAGTTTTCAAGAAGATCAGCCTTCTCTTCAAGGGAGTCAGGGATAAGAACTTCTTGGTGCTCTAGTTTGGTTGCATTCGGAATGGTGCACTCTACTATAAAATCGGCTAGTATTTAAGCTTTAATGGCTGATCGAGGTTGAAAATGAATATCAAATTTAGTCAACTCAATTACCCATTTTGCCACTCTTTCGGAGGTGTCAAGTCAGTGAAGAACTACCTTGATGGGTTGATGAGTAAGGAGAGTAATGTTGTGTCCCTAGAAGTAAGGTTGGAGCTTCCTGGCTATAATCAATAAGGTATAAGTTAGTTATTGTAATTTAGTGTACTTTATTTCTGCATCCCTTAGGACTCTACTTATATAGTAGATCGGCTCCTCGACTTTAGCTTCTTTCCTAACTAGTTTGGCTCCGATAGCTATAGAGGACACAGCGAGGTACAAGAATGGCTCTTATCCAGGTTCTAGTTTGGCTAGAAGCATAAGCGAACTGAGATAGTTCTTTAATTCTTCAAGGATTTGTTGGCACTCAAGAGTTCAGTTAAAGTTCTTAGGCTATTATAGTACTTAGAAGAAGGGCATGCAACACTCTGACATTGAAATGAAGCAGTTCAGGACTGCTACTTTGCTTGTAAGGCGGTAAACTTCTTTTATTATTTTTGGGGAGTCATCTCTTGGATGGCTTTGATCTTTTCTAGATTAGCTTCAATGCCATGGCTCGACACCATGAATCCTAGAAACTTTTCTAAGGTTACTTCAAAAGCATATTTTGTAGAGTTCAGCTTTATCTTATACTTGTAGAGGGTGCTGAAGGTCTCCCCAAGATCGATAATATAATTTGGTGAAGATCAGATTTTAACCAGCATGTCATCTACAAAGACCTCCATGTTGCGGCTGATTTACCCCTTGAAGATCTTATTTATCAAGCATTGATAAGTTGCACCTACATTTTTAAGCCTAAAGGGTATGATCCTATAACAATAAAGATCATGCTCAGTAATAAAAGCAGTCTTCTTCTCATCCTCTAAAGCCATCTAGATTTGATTATAGCTAGAGAAGACATCCACGAAGGTGAGGAGTTCATGGCCCGAAATTGTATATACCAATTGATCAATTCTGGGCAAAGGATAGCTATATTTTGGGCAAGCTTTGTTTAAGTCTGTGAAGTCTATGCACATCCTCCACTTGCCATTTGCTTTTTTAATAAGAACAATATTTGTAATCCAATCCAGATAAAGTACTTCTTGAATGAATCCTACCTTGAGGAGCTTGTTGACCTCGTCCATTATAGCCTTCTACCTTTCTAGTGCAAAACTACATTTTTTCTGCTTTACTGGCCGACATTTAAGATCCACACCTAGATGATGCTCCATTACTTTTGCATCAATCCCGTGCATGTCTATCGGCGCCCAGGCAAAGACATCAGCATTCTTTTGTAAGAAGGCGATGAGCTACTTTCTGACTTCTTTCAGATTCAAGCTGATATTTATAGTGTGCTCTTTATTCCCATCATTCAAAGGGACCTCGTCTAGGTCTTCGATGGGCTCCCCCCTTTCTTCAGATGGGTCATTACGAATGTCGAGTCTGTCCACTGGACAAGGGTCTACTTGACTTCCTTCCTATAGGGCAATATTGTAGCAGTGCCGAGCTAGTGCCTGATCTCCTCTGATCTTCCCGACTACATACCTTGTTGGAAACTTCATTTTTAGGTAGTAAGTCAAAACCACAGTTTGGAGTGCATTTAAACCAGGTCGGCCAAAGATTGCATTGTAGGCAGAAGGGGCACTGACTATTAAAAAAATGACTTGAACTCTAGATAGCCTTGGGTACTGGCCTGCTAATACAGGCAATGTTATTTTTTCTTCCACTGGCACTGCATTACTTGTGAATCCTACTAGTGGAGAATTTATTGAACCTATCCTACTATCAAATATGGTCATTTTAGAAAAAGCATCATAAAATAAGACATTAGTAGAGCTTCCATTATTAATTAAAATGCAACATACATTATAATCTGCAATATTTAAAGTGACTACAACCACGTCATTATGGGGAAGCTAAACTCCCTAGACATTTTCTTCAGTGAAAATGATGGGTTCTTCGATCCATTGCTTCTTTGCTAGCTCTACTGACGCACTGGCCTCCCCTCGCTGATGTCTCCGAGTGATAATATTGATGATTCCAAGGGGAGGCTAATCTCCTTATCACTCATCCCACCGAGATGGTTTAGGCAATGGCAGGGTTCTTGGACAATCTTCTCTTCTCTCCGATCGATGCTTGATAAACAAATCTAGTCAACTTCTAATTAGTGGCTCGATCTCATCCTGAAGCTGGATGCACTCTTCAGTGTCGTGACCATGGTTATAATGGTAGAGAAAGTATTTGTTGGGGTTGCGCTTGGCTGGATGAGTCCGTATCCTCTCCAGTCCTAGTAGTTGCTCTCTTAGCTTGGTCAATACTTGGATCTTTGAGGCAATCAAAGAGGCATAGTTGTTGAATCTTCTGAAAGAGGAGTTCTATTGGATCATTCAATCTGGACTTTTCTATTGATGAGCTCAAGGAGTTCAGACTTGTTTGCACTCAGAAGGAGTTCGGAAGCACGATCGAGCTTCACTCGACTTATTTTCAGATGTAGGCTTGCTAGATTCACTCGCCTACTACTCTTTTATGGCCTTATCATCCTTTAATTTGAAGCCCTCCTCCACTTGGGCATAACCTTCAACTCATACCAACATATCAACAAAATTCCTAAGGTATTTTCTTTTTAGGAAGGAAAGAAGATCATTCTTCTAAAGACTGCCTTTCAGTGTAGCCATGGCTATAGACTGGTCTAAGTTTCGGACCTCAGCATAGCATTGTTGAAGCGACTGACGTAAGCTCGGATAGACTTTTCTTCTTTCTACTTTATATTGATGAGGGAGTCTGAACCTCATCTTGATCGTTGGCTGCTTATGAAATGAGCCATGAATTGATGCCTCATCTGGTTAATAGAGAAGATCATACTCAGTTTAAGGCTTGAGTACTAGTTTCTTGCTGCTTCCTTCAAGGTAGATAAAAAAGCTCGGCATAGAATGGCATCCAGTGCGCCATAGAGCAGCATCATCGTTTGGAAGGCCTTAAGATGACCGACCAGATCAGAAGTCCCATCGTAACTCTCAAAATGAGAGAGCTTGAAGTTTGGCAGAATGGATTCCTACATGTTCTAAGCAAAGGAGGATTGATGCAAATGTCATCATGGTAGGCCAGACAGCATGGCAGAGCTCCTCAATCCATCAGTTCATGTTCTGAAGCTTCTAATTGAGTGCATCATCTTAATCATGAATCTTAGAGGGATATCGACTGTAGATGGGAAAAGTCTTCTCTAAAGAAAAATCATGATCGGAGTATGGGCTCCCTGCTACCTGCTTCCCCTTCTTAGGGCTGATGAGTTTACTGACCTATGTTGCCCTTCTTAGCACTAGTTCTTGAAGCTTTGGCTGTGGATTTTTTTGCTAGACTGTCATCGAGGGCTGCTGCATAGCCTGCACCATTTCGATGATGTCTCAAACTAACTACATCAGTAGGTTGAACTACTTCGGATCCACCATGGCCATCGGTGGAGGAGGTTGAGGTGCCGGTGATGGGGTTAAAGTAGGTAGGTCTGGCTTAGATCTGGTAGTGGAGGTGGTGGATTGCTGGGTAGTTGTCTTCTTCGAGAGCATTTCTAGAGTAAGTGGGAGATCAAACAAAAGCAAATTCAGGAGATTAGGAGAGAAAGATGGTGGACTGGATCGATTGGGTGTTAGATATATATGCCCTTGAAGCTAGAATTGGCTAACGCTTGTAATACACTTCGAGGGGCAAAATTGTAATTTTGACTAATATCAATAAAATGCGTTATTTTCTATCACATATGTGTATTTAGTGTCTGAGATACATCCTTTGAGTTAATGGTAATGCTAATTCATATTTTCAAGAGTTGAAAATTTAAGACATGAATAATCATTGTTAACTCATAAAATGCTTCCGACCATAGGATCATGACGAGGATGGTGATTGATCCAGAAGGTTGGTATACAATTGCTTCTCTTTAGTAGATGAGTCTTGATTCTACGGTGTGGAGACACTAGAGTGAGAGTATAGATACTCGTTAGAGAACGAGGGCACTAAGCATGACCACCTTGAGTAGTCATTAGGGAGTCTACCTTCTCATCAATGACTGACTCGATGCTGTAGTAGTGTATCTGGTTCTTTGATCTAAGATGCATCGGTAGTTCACCTTGAGGGTGTTATAGTTTGACTACACCATTACTCGATCTCCTAGCCATTCGGAACCCTGAGGTGTATGTTGGCTATAGCATGTTCATTGTAGGAACTGGATTGCATCAAGATGGAATCTATCTACCTCGGTGGTAGAGGAGCAGCCCTATGATGATCATGAGAATCAAGTCCAGAAGCCCATGGCCATGGCAGAGTGAAATAATAGAAAGAGTTTCTATTTAGATTTTCACATTGGACTCAAATCGAATGATTACATCATATGACAGAAACTAGGGTTTGACGAGTTTACCTTAACCCTAATCTGATCAGAGCTCAAAATAGAAGAACTTAATCACACAGGTAGCTGCACCAAGAGGTTCGCATTCAGCTCTGATGGGTTGCCACCATATACTGCTAGGTGTCACTGGTGGATTTTGGGAGCAATTAGAATGATTTAGATGATCGATCATTCTAGCTGTTCGAATTAGAAGAGTTCTGATCCATCGAAAGGAGTTTCGATGATGTCGATGATAGAGATCATGACATATCCCATTACCATACAGAACTGAACCTAACTGGGTCACACAAATAAGGGTTTGAATCTGATGATCATCAATTGAACTGGTCTAGTTCAATTGATCTGAATGAGATTCAATTAGGTTCAAGGAAATCGTGCTAGCACTCGATTGAACCTAACGTTCTTCTTTTGCTATCATAAATAAGTTGTCCTATCTGAGCCAAAGGAGTTTGTGCTCAATTAGAGGCCTTCATATGGTCTGACTGGAGGTTGTCCAAGTCAGAAAAGGTTGTCTTATTTTGTAAGACATTACCTGCCATTTTTGGTCACCTGCCATTTCTTGTTCTTTGACTTTGGTCAAAAGTCTATCCTTGACTGGTCAAATGTTGACCATTGACACTTTGACTTTTGTCCACATGTCATGCACCTATTGGAGAGCTGGTGGGGGCCTATCCTCCTGCCAGAACCTGGAAAGGAGGAGGGTGCATGGCACCCTTGGCGTGTGCCCAAGTTGGAGGCGCCTTGGAGTCCTTGTTGGATAGGGACTCCATCTCCTTTTTGGATTCCGATTAGAGTTCTCCTAAGAACGAACTTTGACTGGTCTTAGGCACCCTCTAAGGAGGAATCCAGGGGACTCTATTCTCACCAATCAAATTTAGATCTGATTTCACAAAGAGATGTGATTGGTTGGGAAGAAGAGGAGTTGGATCACAGTTAGTCTATAAATAAGACCCTGCGCCCAACTAGGATTAAAAATAATAATTCCCCACGCCCCAAGGCTGCGTCTCCCCTCTTGCTCCATGCCAAACCACCTTCTCCATCTCCTCTCCACATCCAAAAGGAGTTTTGAATTTTTGGTTGGTGCGATCTAGATCAAAGAAAGATGACTAAAAGCTAGAAGGCTGCACTACTGCAAAGGACGACTGCTAATCTTTGAAAAGAGTTTTGAAGATCCTCCAGATCTGATTTTTCGAGACATGATAGAGAAGAAGAGGATCTCCAGATTCAGCATGAGTGGATACCGGTAGAGATCAGGCACTTGCGTGGCTAGATCTAGAACCTTCCGCTGCATACAAGATCATCAATGGGTAATAGGATTACCCATATCAAGATAAATTAAATCTGATTTAATTTATCTAATTTTATTTTAATTTTTAAAATAATAATAATCAGATCTGAAATATCTTAGATCTGATCTAGATCAAAGAAAAAAATTTTTGAAATATATCTCTTGATCTGATCAGATCTGAACGAACCTGATCCAGAAAATCAGGATTTCTTCTTCACTGGACACTCCTTTTAGAACAAGAGCTTAGAGGCCCTTCTTCTAGCATCAATCTTATTGGTGCAAAAATCTATGAGGATGCTAAAGGTAGCTGTAGTTGGAAAGGTGAGGACATCGATGGAACCTACAAAATAAAATCTAAATCAGAGGTCGGTGGCTCCAATAGGATCCTCCGACGCTCAAGTTAGTTCTTCGGCCAACTGGAATGGAGTGCTTAGAAAATAGAAAAGCAGAGTGATTGGAAGGAGAGGAGAGCTTAGAAAAAACTGCATCTAGAGGATCTCTTTTGTAGATAGAGCATGTAACAAACTAATGGTGATAGTCATAATCATCTGGTAGTGAGCCGTTCAGACCATGTGGAGTTTGTTGTGGGGATGACTTGTTGCTTGTCGTGACTTGTAGGTGGTGCAAATTACTTTGTTGGAGTTCAAATGTAGGTCAAAGACTTTGGTATATGTAGTGGACTTATGATCGGTCGAGGTTCATTTGGGACAATATCTGAAGGATTTAAGAAGTTTAGAAGCTTCTTGGGCCATGCATGTTGGAAAATATATTCTAAAGCCAATCATCTAAGTAGTAGATGATTAGAATTAGTATATGAATTGTCTAATAATAATAGTAATTTGGCTATTTCATCATAAAAGTTCTATCTTCCTTAAATGAACTCCTAAATTATGATGAAGTCTTTAGAACCACAATCAATCGATAAAGAAGGATTTATTGGATGGTTCTTAAATTATTCATGACCAAACGATAAGTTATTAATAAGGATGATAACATACTGAGTGTAGGTCGCTGTATGCCATATGCGTTGGTTATCCTCATAACCAAGTGGTATGGAGATACTGGTATGGCATCCAGATGAGATGTAGGAGTACATCTGTATTGAACTTGATCAATGTAACACTCTACTGTCAAGAGTAACTAGCTAAGGCCAATGGATATAAGTGTCCCTCCAACCTGAGATCGCCATGGTGACTTGCGAGCAACTCACTGTACTTTGGTACTGGACTGCCTATATTTATATAGATGATGAAAGATTTTTAGGTATAGTCAAGTGTTTATAGAGTCGATGTGTGAGTCAAGATGGGATTGACCACTTATTATTAACTTAAGGAAGATAATAACTCACTGTGTTTCAATTTAGCAAAACCTTGGTCTGGGTAATCCTCGTGAGGTGTCATGGGATTTGCAAAATTTTGAGATACAATAGAGATGACTTGTATGAGTGTTGATAGTAGACTCAAAGTTGTCTTGAGCATTATTGGTCATAGGGATGAATTATATAGTAACCATGGGCCAGAGTTCAAAGAATGTTGCTTTGCATACATTCGACCTATCCGGATGTCGGGAATCATTGATCGATGGTAAGTTTGATTGGTATAGGAATTGATTCCTATGCTATCGGCTTAGGTTAGAACCTATGGGGTCATACATATTAGAGCTTGTAATCTGATCGGATGGTTAATCTATGATTGAGAATCATTTCAAGGTCAAACATTCAATGTGATAGATGTTTGATCTAATGCAAGTGTTGTAGGAGGATCCATTAGCAATTGAATTGCTAATTGGCTCAATTTGATTGAGCAATCAGGTTGAGATCAAGTCTAATTGAATTAGATTCAATTAGAATTAGTTTGGACTAAATCATATTAAGTCTTGTTGGTTTATTGGATAAGCCAATTGCAAGAAAGAACAATTCCTTGTTTGACTAGGACTTGGGTGCACCTAATTGACTTAGGATTTAAATCAGATTTAAATCTTGATTGAATCTAATTTAATTAAACTTCTAGTTGGATTAGGATCATTCTTAATTGGGTTGCATTTAATCTAATTTAAATAAAATTTAAATTTTATTTAAACCTATTTTAACCTAGTCAAATAAGAGGAGTCCCAGTCCAGTTGGACTAGGACTCTCTCTCTTTCACTTACGCCTAAGAAAGCCCATGCCATATTTTAATTTTATATTTTTTTATATTTTTCAATGCCTAATAAAAGGTTTTTCATGCTCCATATCAGATTATTTGGAATAAATTTTGACTTGGTCAAAAGCAGGAAGTTGTTAGGATTAGTTTCCTTCTTGGAAGAGCCCTCTTTGACCTAAACTCTTCCCTCCTCTTGTGCGCCCACTTTCTCCATGCCTCCAATATTATTTTTATCCTTTCTCCCTTTCTTTAGAGCATTGGTTTTTTATTTCACACATCAAAAATTAAGAGAGTGGTGTCCAAGGGTTGGACGCTCCATAGAAGTCCTCCTTTGACTAGGTTTTGACCTAGTTTTGCAATATAAAGGGGACGCCTCTTTCCTTGATCATAGAGGATGTAAAAAATCATAAAAGAATCATAAAAAATTAGAGGAGAAGGAGGAAAAGGCATGGAGGATTTGTGGTGCGAAGATTCATAGAGAAGAGCCCTCAATTAAGACATCAAAGGTTGATATCTTGAAGAGACAAGGTAAAAGAAGATTGTCTTCTCTTATAATTTTCTTTTATGTTTCTGTCTTCCTATTTTATTTATGATTTTTATATGATAAAAATATAAAAGAGAGAGTGGATGGAATTTAGGAAAGATGGTGCCAAGATTCTTAAAGAAAAGGTCTTCATCTGGACATCAATCATTGATGTCATGAAGGCACAAAGGTAAGAGAAGATTATCTTTTCTTTATTATTATTATTATTTTTGAGTATCTTCTTCTCCATTTTATTTGTAAGATTTTATGAGAAAAGTTTGAGTGCGTGAGATCTTGAAAAGTTGAAAAAAAATATAAAGGAGAAGGTCTCCTCTGAACCTAGCATAAGAGATGTTTTCAGGACATCAATCGTTGATGTCCTGAAGGAGAAGATTTATCTTCTCCTAGGATTTTTCATATGTATTTATTTTTGATTTATGGAAGATCCAAGAGTTGGGTTCCTTCTTCATTCCTCCTTATGTTCTTCATCTTTTGCATTATCCAAGTGATTTGAAGAACATGTATTTAATTAACCATCAGGAGGGATCCGCAAGAAGCTAGCACTTCGAGTGGACCTTCATTTGACGAATCTTCGATCTGTGTAGCAGGTTTGTGTAGATCACTTATAGAGGTTGGATGTATGTGCGGCTCCAAAGGCAATAATGAATTCAATCATAGAGTTCTCAACCCATACGAAGAAAAGAAATCTGATCTCTTGGTGACCTAAATGTGATCTAGGATTAGATCTAGAATTGTTCTAGATCTAGGTATTGATGTGATCAATACCACTCATGATTAATTTAATTTTAGATTTATATTTACATCATAACATGTTATAGATCATTGATGTATGGTTTTATAATTTGATTATATGCATTTGTTGATTAAATAGTTTAATCTATGTCTTTTATTGCTCTTTATTTCGAAAATGTTTTAAAATCTATGCATGAAACCCTGCATGTTTTCTATCAGTCTAGGTTCTATTATAACATGTTTATGTATGCTTTAGATTAAATCTAAAAATTAAAGTTAATTAAAGATCACACATATTGTCATAAGGTTGTCCTATTGTAAGGTTAATCCCTTACAATGAAAAGGTTATCCTAGTATGTGCTGATCTAAATTAAAATCATGAATTATTTAGATAAGATCTAGGAAAATTTATGATTTAATTTTTTAATTTAAATTAGAGATTTAATAGATATTAGATCTATTTTAGATTATTTAGATTAGATTTAAATAATATCAGAATTGCACATACTGCCATAAGATTGTCCTGCTGTATGGTTTACCCCTTACCGTAAAAGGTTATCCTAGTTTGTGCTGATCCAAGAAACTTAAATCATAAATATGTTAGATGAGATCTAATTTGATTTATGATTTATTTTTAGATTTTAAATCTAAATTTAAATGTTTATGATCTGATTATGATCATTTAGATGAGATCTATGTGATATGTTTCATGTTTAGATCTAGATCCATATGTTGCTTATGTTGGATATGTGGCTTTTATTTTTGAATCTAGAATGAATATGTATGACATATTTATTTTATAGAATTTTAAATTATGAACTTACTTTCTGCAAAACCCTAGATTTGAAATCCTAGGACATGATCTAAATAATGAAACAAATCAGATCTAAAACTATATATTGAATATGATTCAATACAATTTGAAAATATTTTAAATAATAAAATCAGAAACTAGTTCTGAGATTTCATAAACCTAAACCCATAAGACTTGAACTTAATTAAGAATTAAGTGATTGTTTATGATCTAGGTTTGTGATTTGAAGATCCTAAGATAATTTCATAATACATGGGTTAAAGAAAAATGGATTAGCTTTGATCAGATCCTTAATTGGGTTAGACCTAGGGTTAGATTAAATATGGACATAGTTAAGAAATTGATCAAACCTAACTAATAGTTAATTAGGATTAGGTCATTTCTATAGATCACTTTAATAGTTGTAGTTGATCAAAGTCCATACATCTAATAAATGGATGCTGATCGTGGCTCAGTGGTCGACCCTGAGTCTTTAGGCAGACCAAATTAAAACTAACAAACCAATTAGTGTCTAAGCTAAGTTTGGCATCCCAGACTGGTGGTTTTTAATTGGCAACTTGCTTACCTAGACATTTTTTATGGTGTCTAAGGCAAGCCTTGCAGACCTTTCCATCGATCTCACTTACCTAGTCAATGTGGTTAATCAAGTTTTTGATTAGGTTGCTCATTGATTCGTGCTAACCCATGTCACATAGAAAATCAATGAGACTAATTTTATTTAGTGAGACTGATTTAGGTGCCTATGGACCATAACTGATCCTAGTCCTCATCAGTGACTTGCAAAGGCAATGGGAGGACTTGACTTGGTGAAGTCAGTGGAAGCAAATTGGTTCATGTCCTTTCTATCCTTAAATTACTAATAATTTAAATTCTCTAAAATTATTAGGTCTTTAAAATGATAAAGTTATGGGGATAATGGAGTCATAGCCTCCCGTTAAGGTGTTTGATAATGGGTCCATTAACTCAATAATCATTGGAGGTCTAAAGGCCTGGTGCTTGTTGACTAATGGAATTAACATCCATCATATGATGACTTGGATGTGTCTTTCTATTGGTGGTTGGGTTGGCCAACCAAAGTTAGGCCTGATCATTCATTTGTTGGATGCGCCAAGTATGGTCATGTTAATGGTTGGACCTAACTGGACCCATTTCTGAGAAGGCCAAAGCCAACTGATCAGGGCCTAGGGCAAAATTAAAATTACTAAAAATTATTTGAAGAAACAATCGGTTATGAAACTACCCTTAGATGTACATGGGTGGGCCAATCAAAGTTGGGCTCGTGTGCAGTCTATGTGGATTCTAGTACCTATTAGAAAATTAAAGTAATTCCTCAAATTGGAGGTAGAGGCTATCAGTTCAAATAAAATAGTGGAAGAAACTTTAGACTAAAGTCCAAGTCTTTAGGCTTAAAATGATTCATATACAATAGGTCATTATTCTCTACTAAGGCTAAATCCTAATTGCTCCTATCACTATTAGACAGTGAAGACTTATGGACCTAACTTCGATAATCAGTATCAAAAGTTGAATATTGGTTCAGCAGTATGAATGGATTCTTATTGAGATTTTTAAGCCCAGTCAAAATAATTAGTCCAAGATTAACCCAAATCAGGCATAGTACTTTTAATGTCTGAAATAGGGTCATAGGAAGAACATTTGTCTTGTTTTTTTTGACCACAACAAGCTGAAAAAGAGAAAGGAGCAAAAGTTTCTCATTAAAGACGTTATATGATAACACCTTAAAACATCTCTGTATGTAATTCTACTACCTAGGTATTAGATACTAGTGGTCTTATTCAATTCATTGCAAGGACTTAAGGTAAGTGGAATGTACACACCATAGTTAGATTATGTCATGGATGTCTATGTTTGGCATTACAGCCTTAGTCATATTGACAAGAACGGGATAAATGGGTTAGCTTGAGAGGAAAACCTCGATATCAATGATTATGAATCATTGATAGCATGTGAATCTTGTCTTCTTGGAAAGATGACAAAGTCACCTTTTACTGAAAAAGGTGAAGGAGCCGATGATGTTCTAGGTCTCATACATAGTGATGTATGTGGACCTTGAACTTAAGTGCCAAAAGAAGACATTAATATTTCATTATAGACGACCTATCTGGACATGGGTACATCTGGGATGAATTACTTAAAATGTTCAAATGATTCAATAATAAAAAAGAAAAATAAACTGGATAAGGTATTAAAACTCTTCGATTAGATCAAAGAGGCAAATACTTATCCAGTGAGTTTGTGACATATCTAGGAGAGAACAGGATTCTCTCTCAGTGGATTTTTTTTTGGAACACAGTATATCTAAGAGAAGAAATTGAATTTTGTTAGACATAGTTCAATCCATAATAGGATATACTTATCTGCCTATTGCAGGGTTGTGCTCTTGTGACCATTTTTTTACTTTAAAAATTTACACTGAGTTAATCTATTGCATTGACTCCATATGGGATATGGATCGGGCATAGACCTAGACTCTCTCACTTTTAGGTTTGGAGTTGATCAGCCAATGTCATATATTTGCACATAGATAAACTTGGATCCTTATCCAATAAGTGTTTAAGAGTTATTAATTCTGTTATACTAAAGAACATAAGATGTTCATCAGCAATAGGGCATTCCTTTTGGAAAGGAGTTTCTTAGAGAAGGAACTGATGTCTATCAAGTTGAACTTGTAAAAGTTTGACTAGTAGAAAGGAATCGACGTTATCTAATAAACCTACAGAACTGGATTTGATCAGATCAAATTCGGAGCCCATTAAAGTATCATCTTTAAGGAGATCTAGTAGAGTACCACATTAGCCGGATAGGTACTTTAGTGTCTAGGTCCGGGATGGTGATCATGTTGAGCTCGATGAGGATAACAAGGATTCGATCACCTATAAGGATATAGTGCAGTGGCCTGATTCTGAGAAGTGGCTTCGAGCCATATGATCTAAATTGAAGTCTATGAAAATCAATAGTATATGGATACTACTTGATCACCTGAAGTGATAAAATCCATTAGGTATGAATAGATTTTTAATAGGATCAGAGTAGCGCAGACGGAAAGGTAAGGATCTATAAAGCCCATCTGAGTATCATCTCAGAATTTGAACATACGTTCTGAACATATATCTTAGTTATGAACAAAGACAAATCTTGCACTTATTGTTGGGCAAAATGTTTTGTAGTGTCATTACTTATGATGTTTGAAGATGAAATTCTCTTAATCAGGAATAGCATTCCAACATTGTAAGAAATAAATATTTAGCTATCATCTTATTTATCCATGTACGAGATTAGATATAGTATACTTACTAGAGGTAGTGAGCAGATACTAGTCTGATCCAAGTAAGAGCCACTAGAGGATTGTATAGACAATCTCTAAGTATTTTGAAAATACTAAGGTCCAGTGACTCAAATATGGAAGTACTGACTTAAAATATATGGATGTTTTGATTTCAATCAAAGCAAGATGGCAACAAGAGAATGTCGACTCATACCCTATTTTTAGGAGCAATCTACTGAAAAGGATCCATGTAGGATACTTTAGTCTATTCAGTTAGTGATGTAGAGTACATCATGGCATATAATGTTGCCATGTATGCTGTGTAGTTACTAAGGTTTATTAGCAGGTTGGGAGTGGCACCCTCCACCCATTGTCTAGTTCTATCATAGCACTGGAGCCATAGCTCAGGCTAAAGAACCGAAAGACTAGCATATTCTGCATCGTTTTAATCTTAGATATTTGATCTGGGTGATGTCGATCTTTTGAAGATCAATGTAAAAGAAGAACTTGACCGACCCATTTGCTAAGACCTCAAAACTAAGGAGTTCTACGAACTCAAGTGGAAGATAGGATATTTGATATCATTCTAATTGGCTTTAGTCCAAGTGGGAGTTATTAGGAAATGTGTCCTAAAGCCAATTATCTAAGTAGTAGATGATTGAAATTAGTATATGAATTATCTAATAATAATAGTAATTTGGCTATCTCATCATAAAAGTTCTATCTTCCTTAAATGAACTCCTAATTTTTGATGAAGTTCTTAGAATCACAATCAATCGATAAAGAAGGATTTATTAGATGATTCTTAAATTATTCACGATCAAATGATATGTTATTAATAAGGATGATAACTTATCAAGTGTAGGTCACTGTATGCTATATGCATTGATTGTCCTCGCAATCAAATGGTGTGGAGATACAGGTATGGCATCCAGGATTAGGTGAGATGTAGGAGTATATCTGCACTAAATGTAATCAATGTAGCACTTTACTGCCAAGAGTAGTGATAAGCATCATAAATTCACCAATAAAAGTATTAATTTATTAATTAATTTATATTAATTTTTAAAAATTATCAATCAATTTATATCTAATTTTTGAAAAATTCATATTTTTATTAATTAAAAAATTAATTAAAAAAATAATAAAAAATAAATAAAAATTAAAAAATAAAATTTTATTATCAAAAGAAAGAGCTCATTTTTTAATCATAACGAAATAAATTTCAAGTAAAATGGAGCTAAAATGAAAAAGATATGAATTTTTAAAAATATAAAATAAATAAAAATTAAAAAAAAGAAAATGGCTCAACCGGCTCTGCAAGCCGAGCCACCAAGCCAAGCCGAGCCACCAAGCCAAGCCGAGCCATCAAAGCTGACTCAGTCATTGAAGCCATCAGCCGGTCTACGATCCAGGCGTGGACCGCCAGCTCAGCAAAGTCCGGCGAATCAGAGCCTGCCACGTGGTGGACCTAGACCCTTAAAGGGTCTACAGAAATTTATCGTGGCTCACAGGGCAATCTGGTCATTTCACTCGGTGATAGAAGCATTGATTGGTTGCGGTGTGCGGTGCGGCCGGTCTACGCGGTCCATGGGAACAGTAATTGCACGATCGGACGGCTGTGGTTGATTGCGGTTCAAGATCGGACGGTCAGCATTTTTTTCGATTGCCAATTTCACTCGGATCACCATCAAATGGCAGCGCTTGATTCCAGCTTCGATCCGATGGTCCAGAATGCTCCCGACGGTGATCAGGACTCCCGAAGCAAGATTTGCGGCCAGATTTCCTCGATCAAGTGCGATCGGACGGTCAGAATTTAATCCGACCTGATCTGGGCTGATAGGCATCCGATTTTGATGATTTTTGGAACCGTTGGATTCCTATTGAATGGCCAGATTTTCACCAGATTTACCAGAGTCATATCAGAGCTATTTTTATTCAAATTTTATTCAGATTTTTATGATTACAAAGGAAATTAGTCCCATATTGCCTTTAGAAATAAATATCCAACCTCTTCTAGCTCTATAAAAAGGATCCTAAGCCTCTAAGAAAGGGAGATCGGGTGGAAGGGAAGCTAAGGTATAGGGTGGAAGCCAAGCTCTGGGTTAAAGGTTGCTTCAAAGCTGCAGTGCTGAGAAGAAGAGCCGGTCTTCTACGCCATCTTCATGCCTACGCTGATCTGCGATCTCCATCTAGTTTCTTTTTCTTTTTCTTTAATTTCTTGTATTAAAATTCTAAATTTTCTTTAATTTCTTGTATTTAAATTCTGCATCTTAGTTTTAAATTTAATAAAGAAAGTTTTATTATTCTTTTCAATTCTAGCTCTTTAAATTAATTATTCTTTATTGCTTTTTAATTTTATTGCAAGTAGTTGCTAAGATCTAAATAGTAGATCTTAGTACCAAATTTATTTTTGCATAATTTAAATTCTATTTTTATTTATAAATCTATTTTTTGACTTTAATTTTTAAAAAAAAATCCTTCTTTCTTTTCTTAAAAAAAAAAAAAAGAATCAAAGATTTTAGAAATAAATCATTGCCTCTCTGTGGATTCGACCCGACTCACTACTCTCTTCATAATTTTTAATTAATTTAAAAAGTAAAGAGTCGGATTTAAACTGATAAACACGGTGTCTTAACGACAAGCATCGTGTTCCTATCAAGTTTTTGGCGCCGTTGCCGGGGAGGCATAAAAATTAAAATTTTCTTATTTCTTTGATTTTTTTTACTGCCTACTAATTATTTTTTTATTTATTTTGCAGAAAAGAAAAAAAAAAAGAACAAGGAAGATTAGGGCACGAACAAAACTCTCAATCCTATTTCGGTGAGATCATTCCTAAACCCTAAATCTCTTTCTTTATTTTTAATATTTGCTTTATTTTTAAATTAATTAAAAATTACCTACTTAAACCTAATTAAAAATCTCATCACAAGATTAGAAACCCTAATTATTTAGAGCATCCATCATATTAGTTTTTTATTCTTATTTTTGGTGATTGCTGGAGGCAAGGTAAGCCTTTTTAGAATTTATTATTATGCATCTAGTTTAAATTGCATAGAACTCTTTGATTGGAATTTTTTTTTTTTTGCATATTTCATATTAAACCAAATTAAGGGCACAACCCATTAAACAAGATAAGGTAGGGATTTGATCACCCTTCCTTGGCCCACAAACAACCAACCAGCATCCTGCATTAACCCAAACCTTAACTCTTAAAATCAATTAGACATTAACCCTTAAGGATATTCGAGCTCAATAGGACAAGAAATCCTAAGAGTTGAACCAAGTTAGGGTTAATCAATTTGACTGGTGTCTAGGAAAGTGGTTCAGGGATGACTGGGCCCGAAAGAAGGTGGTTACTTAATTGGTTCCTGTTCGCTTACCTGGCCAAGCACAATTGGTGTCTAAGGCAAGCAACGGAGGGACTCCCACCGACCTTACACTTACCTGGCCAGTTGATTGGCTAATCCTCTACTTGGAGGGCTCGAAGGTGATCTTGGCAGTTAGGAGCTGTCTAGATCTAGGATAACCTCTTAGTCAGGATTGATTGCCTAACTTGTTTGCCAAATAACATCAAACATAAACCACAAATTAACTCTTCTCTCTATCATCTCCAGATTTAAGACTCCTTAGGATTTTTAGAACCCTCTTCTTTCTTTCTCTCTTCTTTTCTTAAAAAAAAATAAAATAAAAAAATTAAAAAAATAAAATAATAATAAATATATATCTTGAACCATATATCAGATTGCACTAGTACATGCACGGTAGAAGATCACTTTTACCTGACCTAGTTAAACCAGATCCTGAAATTGAAAGACTAATTCATTTAAGACCAGATAATCAAATGGCTGGAAATCGTGAAGAACCACCTAGGCAGATGAAGGAATACTTTATTCCTTCCACCTACAACCCATCGACTTGCATCCACATACCTGATATCCCTGCTAGCCACTATGAGATCAAGTCGACCACAATCCAGATGCTCCCATCTTTTTATGGGAATGCCAATGAAGACCCTTACAAACATCTGGATGAATTCTTAGAAATCTGCTCTACGGTAAAAATTCAGAATTTTTCTGATGATGCCCTTAGACTGACCTTGTTCCCTTTCTCATTAAAAGATAAAGCCAAGTACTGGCTTGGCACATTAGGAAGAACAATTCAAACATGGGCAGAGATGCAACATGAATTTCTTAAGAAATTTTATCCCATAGGACGAACCAATACTATGAGGCGAGCCATCACAGGATTTGCTCAGCTTCCAGGGGAACAAATTCATGAATCATGGGAAAGACTTAAGGAACTTCTTAGAAAATGCCCACACCATGGTCTATCTAAGTGGCAAATTGTACAAGCTTTCTATGAAGGTTTAGGAGATCAATATAAGCAGATGGTTGATGCATCCTGTGGAGGTGCATTCATGAGCAAAAGTGAGGATGAAGCTTATACCTTATTTGAAACCTTAAGTGAAAACTCTATTAACCATGCTTCATTATCCTCTTATGAAAGATCAATTTCTCAACAAAAATGGGCAGGAATTTATGAGATCAAAACTCCAGAACTTAATTCTAAGACAGACTTGAACATAATAGCACAAAAATTAGATAAAGTCGATCTTATTGCCCAGAAATTAGATCAATTCCTAAATCTAGGTCAACAATCTCCTGCACAATACACACCAGCTTCTAATTATCAGGAGATTTGCTCTATTTGTGCTAGTCCAACACATCATGTAAGCGAATGTCCCACGGCTGCACAATTACCACCTCTTATCCAAGAACAAGTCCAAGCTGCTCAAGGTTACTCCAAACCACTTAATGACCCATATTCAAATTCATATAATCCTGGTTGGAGAAACCATCCTAATTTCTCTTGGAAACCACAACAGACTCAGGCTCAGACTCAAATCCCACCAGTTCAAAATTATCAAAATAGGCCCCAGTACCAGAACTATGCCTATAATAAGGGACAACCTAGTCAGTCTTCTCAACCACTGCATTATAATCAGCCCTCATACCCACCTCCTCATCAACAGACCAATCTAGCCGATGATAAATTCAATCAACTTCAACAATTAATTCTAAGCCAACAACAATCAATTGCCAGGCTAGAAGCTCAAATAGGATAATTAGCTGAGTCTAGCATGAGGAGAGAACCAGGTCAATTACCAAGCCAACCAATTGCAAATCCTAAAAATAATCCATCCAATGTCTATCAACCACCTGGATTTACTCATCCATCTAACATTCCACCTAAGAACCCCCAATTAGAAAATGCCAAAGCAATATCTGAACTTAGAAGTGGTAGGATTCTTAAGGACCCATACCAAGACCAGGTGATAGAGGCCAATACTGATGTTAGCCAAGATGAGAAATTTGAAGAAGAGGATAATCATATAGAAGAACCTGAGCTTAGACTGGTACTGACACTGATAAGATAGATAAAGAAAAGAAGAGAACAGATGAATTAGCTGAGACATATAAACCCAAAGCCCCATTCCCTTCGGCCTTAGAAGCAGGCTCTTCTCGTAAAAAGCAAGAAGCACGCAACAAGGAGCTAATGGAACTATTTAAACAAGTTCATATTAATTTACCCCTCCTCGATGCAATTCAGCATGTCCCAGCCTATGCTAAATTTCTTAAAGAACTCTGCACCCAAAAGCGTGAGCCACGAACCACCAAAAGAGTTATGCTATCCGAGGATGTAAGTGCGGTCCTGTTAAATCCAATACCTCAAAAGATGAAAGATCCTGGTGCACCCTTAATTTCATGTGTTATTGGAGGTATAACCTTTAACCGAGCATTACTAGACTTAGGAGCTAGTGTAAACCTACTTCCAACCTCGGTTTATGAAAAATTTGGGATTGGAGAATTAAAACCCACATCAGTTCATTTTGCAATTAGCTGATAGATCTATAAAAACACCGCGTGGTTTGATTGAGGATGTTCTAGTTAGAGTAGACAAATGTTATTTTCCTGTAGACTTTCTCATACTTGACATGGAACCATCCCAAGAGCTGAACCAAAATCCCATAATTTTAGGACGTCCATTCTTAGCAACTGCCAATGCCAATATCAACTGTAAAATGGGAGCTATGGATATTTCTTTTGGGAATCAAAAAGTAAGAATTAATATTTTTAATACCCCAAAGTACACCCAAGAGGAGGAAGACTGCTTTGTAATCAATCAGATAGATGAAATAGTTGAATCTAATTCCTCCTTAGATTTACTGCAAGATGATGAACCCACTGAAGAAACTCAAACCCAGGAAGTAAATGCCCTGCTTAATTCACCTCAACCATCACATTCATTACCTTGGTCAGTGAAAGTTGAGCCCTTACCCGAGCGAAAAATTGAACCACTACGTCCTTCAATTCAGGCCCCACCACAACTTGAACTAAAACCTTTACCTGAATCACTTAAGTATGTATTTTTAGGATCAAAGAAAACCCTACCAGTAATAATTGCTTCCAACTTAACTACTGAACAGGAAAACCAATTGGTAAATATTCTAAAAACATATAAGGAGGCCATAGGGTGGACCGTCGCCGATTTAAAAGGAATTAGTCCGTCAATATGCATGCACCATATTTATACAGAAGATAATGCCAAACCAACTCGAGAGATGCAAAGACGGCTTAACCCTAACATGCAAGAAGTAGTCAAGAAAGAGGTAATTAAATGGTTAGATGCTGGAATTATTTATCCTATCTCTGACAGCCACTGGGTGAGTCCTACACAAGTTGTTCCAAAAAAATCTGGACTTACGGTTGTCCGCACTGAACATGGAAACTTAGTACCAACACGACTTTCCACTGGGTGGCGTGTCTGCATAGATTATAGAAAACTCAATACAACCATCCGAAAAGATCACTTTCCCTTACCCTTTATCGATCAAATCCTAGAAAGACTAGCAGGCCAACAATACTTTTGCTTTTTAGATGGATACTCAGGATACAATCAGGTAGCAATCTACCCAGGAGATCAGGAAAAGACCACCTTTACATGTCCCTATGGAACCTTTGCTTTCCGTAGAATGCCATTCGGATTATGTAATGCACCTGCAACTTTTCAAAGGTGCATGATGTCAATATTTTCAGACATGATAGGAGATTTCTTAGAAATATTCATGGATGACTTTTCAGTCTTTGGAGAATCTTTTGAGAGTTGCCTCAACAATTTGAAGAAAATATTAAAATGATGTATTGAGGCTAATCTAGTGTTAAGCTGGGAAAAGAGCCACTTCATGGTTCAAGAAGGGATCGTTTTAGGACATATAGTATCTAAGAAAGGGATTGAGGTAGATAAAGCTAAAGTTGAACTAATTTCTAAACTTCCTCCTCCCACTTCTGTCAAACAAATTCGATCTTTTCTTGGTCATGTAGGATTCTATCGTCGCTTCATCAAAGAGTTCTCTAAAATTTCTCGTCCTTTGTGTAATCTGCTTGCTAAGGATGTTTCTTTTAACTTTGATGAAAATTATCTTAAAGCTTATGAAATCTTAAAAGAAGCTGTGACCAAAGCTCCAATCATACAACCTCCTAATTGGTCACTACCTTTTGAAATTATGTGCGATGCCTCAGATTTTGCCATAGGAGCTGTCCTAGGCCAAAGGGTAAACAAATGTCCTGTAGTGATCTATTATGCTAGTAGAACTCTGAATGAAGCACAAATGAATTATACCACCACTGAAAAAGAGTTGCTAGCCATTGTGTTTGCCCTAGAAAAGTTTAGATCATATTCTATTAGGATCAAAAATCATAATTTACTCGGATCATTCAGCCTTGAGATACCTGCTCTCAAAGAAAGATGCTAAACCATGATTAATTAGATGGATTTTACTGTTACAAGAATTTGACATTGAAATTCGAGATAAGAAGGGATCTAAAAATGTTGTAGCAGACCATCTGTCTAGGATCCTAGTTGAAAGATAATGAACCTGTATCAATCAGAGAATCTTTTTCCAGATGAACAATTGTTAACAGTTTCACATACAAAGACTCCTTGGTTTGCAAATATTGTCAATTACTTAGTCATAGGACAAATTCCTGATGGCTGGTCTAAGAATGAAAAGGATCGATTCTTTGCTCAAATCAAATATTATTTTTGGGAAGATCCTGAGCTTTTTAGAATTTGTGCTGATCAAATCATTCGTAGATGTGTTCCTGAATCTGAACAATGGAGTATCTTACAATTTTGTCATACTCTTGCTTGTGGAGGACACTTTTCTGGACGAAAAACTGCGGCCAAAGTATTACAAGAGTGGTTTTTATTGGCCAACATTATTTAAGGATGCCCATACTTTTAGTCAGGAGTGTTTTAAGTGTCAAGCCTTAGGGAATATTTCAAAGAAAGACATGATGCCTTTGAACCCCATTTTAGTAGTTAGAAATTTTTGATGTATGGGGAATTGATTTTATGGGACCTTTTCCACCTTCCAATGGATTTGAATACATTTTGGTAGCTGTCGATTATGTTTCTAAATGGATTGAAGCAATAGCAACTCGAACCAATGATCATAAAGTAGTCTTAAAATTTATTCAGAAGAATATCTTTTCTAGGTTCGGATTTCCACGTGCTATCATTAGTGACGGGGGTACCCATTTTACAAATCATCAATTTCGAACTTTATTACGAAAATATGGGGTGACACATAAGATAGCTACACCATACCATCCGCAAACAAGTGGTCAGGTAGAAGTCTCTAATAGGGAAAATCAAGAATATCTTACAAAAGACTATTAGGCCTGATCGAAAAGATTGGTCAGATCGATTGGATGATGCATTATGGGCCTATAGGACAGCTTATAAAACCCCTATTGGAATGTCTCCCTATAGATTAATCTATGGAAAAGCATGTCACCTTCCGGTAGAACTTGAACATAAAGCATATTGGGCAATAAAATAATTAAATTTTAATTTAAACAAAGCTGGTTCCAATCGGATGTTACAATTGAGTGAATTAGAAGAATTAAGGCAAGAAGCTTATGAAAATTCAAAAATTTATAAGGAGAAAATGAAAGCCTTCCATGATAAACATATTTCAAGGAAAACCTTTGAGCCAAATCAACAAGTCTGGTTATTTAACTCAAGGCTTCGATTATTTCCTGGAAAATTAAAATCCAGATGGGATGGACCTTATATAGTTAATCATGTATTCCCACATGGTGCAATTAAACTCTATGATCCCAGGACTAAAAATTTTTTTAAGGTAAATGGCCAAAGGCTTAAACCATATATCGAAGGGATATCATTAAATCGAAATATTGATCAAGTGCAATTAATAGAACCACAATGAATTAAACTGCATTTTGTCTGGCTGAAGACAATAAACTTAGCGCTTATTGGGAGGCAACCCAATACTTCTTGAATCTAATTTATTTTTTCTCTTTTTAGGCTAAGTTGGAGAACCAAAAAGTGGGAGAAGGATCATAAGCTTCAAGACCCATGCTAAATAAATAAACATAATTTACACTCTTTTATTGAGGACAATGTCAATTCAATTGGGGTAAAAAGTTAAAAAATAAAAAATAAAAAAAATAAAAAATAAAAAATATATATATATATATAAATAAATAAATCAATAAAAATAAAAATTAATAATAATAATAATAATAATAATAATAATAAAATAAATAAATATTAAAAAAATTAAAAAAAATAAATAAATAAATAAAAATAATAAATAAATAATAAATAAAATAAATAATATATAATAATAATAAAACTATTTAAAAAAAAAAAAATTTTGAACAAACCATATTTTGGGAAAGAGAATCTTAAGCAAAATAAACTAGGAAAAGTAATAAAGTTAGAAAGTATTAACTAATAATGGTAGCGAGTTCAAGAAGCAGATTATTTGGTCAGACCATTAGCAACCTACTTAGGTCATTTAAAGGCTAACAGCACTTCTAACTTGCACATGCACACTAATGAAGCACAGCAGGTGTTTGATTATAAGGCTAAATTGAGGATTCAATTATCACTAAAAATTGATGGTTTATATATACTTCAATTAAAGAAACTTGAATTTAAGGAAAGAGCTACCTGCTTTCTAAAAAAAAAAAAAAAAAAAAAAAAAAAGTGCAAAAAATAGAGTATATGTGGATTGCCCTAAACTAGAACTTTGCACCTTAAATGTAGAAGTTCACATCAAATGGTGAAGGGAAGGCCAGGATGCTCAGCACAATTTAAAAAAAAAAAAAAAAAAAAAAAAAAAAAAAGCAGTGTGAAAGCTACCTTAATTCATGCACTTAACTTGGGAGTATATAGAAAACTAACCAAAATAGGTGATAAAAAGAAGATTCATTTGCCCTTTGAATCAACACCCAAATGCTAAGTTAGTATTCACGACACAAAGTGCTGAAAATCTTTAGATGAACTCTAAGAAAGTTTCTGATTAATCTGCCATGAAATTTACTTCTGAAACTCAATACTTAGTTAGTGATACTGTCTAAACTTTTGATCTTAAATCCTAGATTTATTTTTGTGAAGGAAGGATCTCAACAAAATATGGTAATTGATCTAAACTAAATTCTTTCTTTACTCGAGGACGAGCAAAGCTTAAGTTGGGGGGTGTGATAAGCATCATAAATTCACCAATAAAAGTATTAATTTATTAATTAATTTATATTAATTTTTAAGAATTATCAATCAATTTATATATAATTTTTGAAAAATTCATATTTTTATTAATTAAAAAATTAATTAAAAAATAATAAAAAATAAATAAAAATTAAAAAATAAAATTTTATTATCAAAAGAAAGAGCTCATTTTTTTTTGATCACAACGAAATAAATTTCAAGTAAAACGGAGCTAAAATGAAAAAGATATGAATTTTTAAAAAATATAAAATAAATAAAAATTAAAAAAAAAGAAAATGGCTCAACCGGCTCCGCAAGCCGAGCCACCAAGCCAAGCCGAGCCAAGCCAAGCCAAGCCAAGCCATCAAAGCCGACTCAGTCATTGAAGCCATCAGCCGGTCTACGATCCAGGCGTGGACCGCCAGCTCAGCAAAGTCCGGCGAATCAGAGCCTGCCACGTGGTGGACCTAGACCCTTAAAGGGTCTACAGAAATTTTATCGCGGCTCACAGGGCAATCTGGTCATTTCACTCGGTGACAGAAGCGTTGATTGGTTGCGGTGTGCGGTGCGGCCGGTCTACGCGGTCCATGGGAACAGTAATTGCGCGATCGGACGGCTGCGGTTGATTGCGGTTAAGATCGGACGGTCAGCATTTTTTTCGGTTGCCAATTTCACTCGGATCACCATCAAATGGCAGCGCCTGATTCCAGCTTCGATCCGACGGTCCAGAATGCTCCCGGCGGTGATCAGGACTCCCGAAGCGCGATTTGCGGCCAGATTTCCTCGATCAAGCGCGATCGGACGGCCAGAATTTAATTCGAGCTGATCTGGGCTGATAGGCATCCGATTTTGATGATTTTTGAACCGTTCGATTCCTATCGGAATAGCCAGATTTTACCAGATTTACCAGAGTCATAACAGAGTTGTTTTTATTCAAATTTTATTCAGATTTTTATGATTACAAAGGAAATTAGTCCCATATTGCTTTTAGAAATAAATATCTACCTCTTCTAGCTCTATAAAAAGGATCCTAAGCCTCTAAGAAAGGGAGAGGGTTGGAAGGAAAGCTAAGGTATAGGGTGGAAGTCAAGCTCTGGATCAAAGGTTGCTTCAAAGCTGCGGTGCTGAGAAGAAGAGCCGGTCTTCTACGCCATCTTCATGCCTACGCCTGATCTGCGATCTCCATCTAGTCTTTTTCCTTTAATTTCTTGTATTAAAATTCTGAATTTTCTTTAATTTCTTGTATTTAAATTCTGCATCTTAGTTTTAAATTTAATAAAGAAAGTTTCATTATTCTTTTCAATTCTAGCTCTTTAAATTATTTGTTCTTTATTGCTTTTTAATTTTACTATAAGTAGTTGCTAAGATCTAAATAGTAGATCTTAGTATCAAATTTATTTTTGCATAATTTAAATTATATTTTTATTTATAGATCTATTTTTTGACTTTAATTTTTAAAAAAAAATCATTGCTTTCTTTTCTTAAAAAAAAAAAAAAGAATCAAAGATTTTAGAAATAAATCATTGCCTCTCTGTGGATTCGACCCGACTCACCACTTTCTTCATAATTTTTAGTTAATTTAAAAAGTAAAGAGTCGAATTTAAATTGATAAACACGGTGTCTTAACGACAGCATCGTGTCCCTATCAAGTAGCTAGCTAAGGCTAATGGATATAAGTATCCCTCCGACCTAAGATCGCCATGGTGACTTGCGAGCAACTCACAATACTTTAGTGCTGGACTATCTATATTTCTAATATAGGTGATGGAAGATTTTTGGGTACAGTCAAGTACTTGTAGAGACGATGTATGAGTCAAGATGAGATTGACCACTCCTGATTAACTTCAAGAAGAGAATGACTCATTGTATTTCAATTTAGCAAAACCTAGGCTAGGGTAATCCTCATGAGGTGTCATGGAATTTTTAAAATTTTAAGATATAATAGAGATGACTTACATGAGTGTTGACAACATACTCAAAATCGTCTTGAGCATTATTGGTCAAAGCGATGAATTATACAGTAACCATGGGCCAAGGTTCTAAGAATATGTCTTTGCATACATTCGACGTATCTGGACGTCGAGAACCATTGCCAGATAGTAAGTTCGATTGGTACAGAAATTGATTTCTATGCTATCGGCTTAGATTCGAACCTATGGGGTCACACACACTAAAGTTTGTAATCTGATCGGATGGTTAATCGATGAGAATCGTTTCGAGGTCAAACATTCAATGTGATTGATGTTTGACCTAATGCAAGTGTTGCAGGAGGATCAATTAGCAATTAGATTGCTAATTGGCTAAATTTGATTGAGCAATCAGGCTGAGATCAAGTATAATTGAACTAGATTCAATTCAAATTAGTTTGGACTTAAATAGATAAAGTTTAGTTGGTTTATTGGATAAGCCAATTGCAAGAAAGAACAATTCCTTATTTGATTAGGACTTGGGTGCACCTAATTGACTTAGGATTTGAATCAAATTTAAATATTAATTTAATCTAATTTAATTAAGCTCCTAGTTGAATTAGGATCATCCTTAATTAGGTTGTATTTAATTTAATTTAAATAAAATTTAAATTTTGTTTAAACCTATTTTGACCTAATCAAATAAGAGGAGTCCCAGTTGGACTGGGACTCTCTCTTTCACTTGTGCCTAAGAAAGCCCACACCATATTTTAATTCTAGATTTTTTTAATGTTTTTGCATGTTTAATAAAAGGTTTCCCATGCCCCATATCAAATTATTTAGAATAAATTTTGACTTGATCAAAAGCAGGAAGTTGTTAGGATTAGTTTCCTTCTTGAAAGAACCCTCTTTGACCTAAACTCTTCCCTCCTCTTGTGCGCCCACATTACCCATGCCTCTAATATTATTTCTTTCTTTTCTCCTTTTTCATAGAGCATTGGTTTTGTATTTCACACACCAAAAATTGAGGGGCATCCAAGAGTTGGACGCCCTATAGAAGTCCTCCTTTGACTTGGTTTTGACCTAGTTTTGTAATATAAAGGGGATGCCTCTTTCATTGACCATAGAGGACGTGAGAAATCCTTGAAAAATTATGAAAAATCAAAGGATAAAGTGGAGAAGGTGTGGATGATTTGTACTATCAAGATTCATGGAGAAGAGCCCTCAATTAAGACATCAAAGGTTGATATCTTGAAGAGACAAGATAAGAGAAGATTGTCTTCTCTTATAATTCTCTTTTATATTTCCCTCTTTCTATTTTATTTGTGATTTTTATATGATAAAAATATATGAGAGAGAGAGAGAGAAAGGGCTTGAGGAAAGATGGCACCAAGATTCTTAAAGAAAATATCTTCATCTGGACATCAATCGTTGATGTCATGAAGGCATAATGGTAAGAGAAGATTATCTTCTCTTTATTTATTTTTTTTTTGAGTATCTTCTTCTCTATTTTATTTATAAGATTTTATAAAAAAAATCTGAGGGTGTGAGATCAAGAAAAGTAGAAAAAAATCTAGAGGAGAAGGTCTCCTCTGAACCTAGCATAAGAGATGTTTTTAGGATATCAACCGTTGATGTCCTGAAGGAGAAGATTTGTCTTCTCCTAAAATTTTTCATATGTATTTATTTCTAATTTATGGAAGATCCAAGAATTGGGTTCCTCCCTCATTCCTTCTCATGTTCTTCATCTCTTGGATTGTCCAAGAGATCCGAACAACATGTATTTGATTAACCATCAGGAGGGATCCACAAGAAGCTAGCACTTCGAGCGGATCTTCGTTCAACGAACCTCCGATCTATGTAGCAGATTTGTGTGGATCACCTATAGAGACTGGACACATGTGTGGCTCCAAAGGCAATAATGGATTCAATCACGGAGTTCTCGACCCATGCAAAGATAAGAGATCTGATCTCCTGGTGATCTAGATGTGATCTTGGATTAGATCTAAAATTGTTCTAGATCTAGATATTGATGTTATCAATACCACTAATGATTAATTTAATTTTAGATTTATATTTGCATCATAACATGTTATAGATTCTTGATGTAGGATTTTATAATTTGATTACATGCATTTGTAGATTAAATAGTTTAATCTATGACTTTCGTTGCTTTTTATTTTGAAAAAATTTTGAAATCTATGCATGAAACCCTGTATATTTTCTATCAATGCACAAGTAAGTGCCCCCTGAATTAGGATCCAAAGTTTTGTGCTCTATCCTTTGCAGAGTGGTTGTAATGTATCAGCAATTTGACAAGATTTTTTTGGATAGCTCCTACCGATAGGCATGGCAGGGATTAAGTAGGTCCGCGACTGAAAGGTGCACTGTCGGAAGGAGCATGACTGGAGATGTTCATCTAGAAGGAGCGCAACTAGAGCAGTTCGATTGGAGGGAGTGCTGTTGGAGGAATTTATCTAGAAGGAGCACGACTGGAGAAGTTTGTTTGGAAGGAGTGCGAATGGAGGAGTTCGTTTCGAAGGAGTGCTATTGGAGGAATTCGTTTGGAAGGAGCGCGACTGGAGAAGTTTATCTGAAAGAAGCATGAATGGAAGAGTTCATCTGAAAAGAGCACTACTAGAGAAATTCATTCAGAAAGAGCATAACTGGAGGAGTTCATTTGCAAGGAGCACGAATGGAGGAGTTCATCTGGAAGGAGCACTACTGGAGGAGTTCGACTGGAGGGAGCGCTGAGCTTGTTACTAAGGAGATCGATGAATTCTAATGGAAGGAAGGTCAGTAGCTAAGGACTTTGTCCAAGGACTTCAGTGGGGTTATTTTTTTCCCAACAACTTTGATGAAACATATACTCTTGTAGCAAGATTAGAGGCTATTAGATTATTACATGCCTTTGCTTGCTATATGAACTTTAAATTATTTCAAATGGATGTAAAGAGTACCTTCTTGAATAGTTATGTCATTGAAGAAGTTTTTATAGAATAACCATCTGGTTTTAAAAATCACTCACTTCCTAACTATGTGTACAAATTAAATAAAGCACTATATGGACTTAAACAAGAACCTAGAGCATGGTATGAGAGATTAAATAAATTTCTATTACAAAATAATTTTATTAGAGAAAGTGTGGACACTACACTATTTTTGAAAAGAAAAAATAATGACCTTCTTGTAGTTTAAATATATGTGGATGACATCATATTCAGAGCTACTAATGAAATTCTTTGTCAAGAGTTTGCAAAGTTAATATAGGGCGAATTTGAAATGAGCATGATGGGAGAGGTGAACTTCTTCCTTAGACTACAAATCAAATAATCAAAGGAAGGCATTTTTATTAGCCAAATAAAGTACATCAAGAAAATGCTGAGGAAGTTTGGCATGAAAAATGAAAAAAAGATCGGCACACCAATAAGCCCCTCATGCAAACTTGACAAAGATGAAAATGGTAAGACCATAAATGTAAAGCTCTATAGAGTTATGATTAGATCTCTACTCTATTTAACTGTTAGTAGGCTTGATATATTATTTAGTGTTTGCATGTGTGCTAAATTTTAATCTAATCCTAAAGAATCTCATTTACTAGCTCTCAAGAGAATATTTAGATATTTAATCTACACACATAATCTAAGACATTGGTACTCAAAACAATCCTCCATTGAATTGATAGGATACATTGATGTAGACTATGGAGGATGTAAAATAGATAGAAAAAGTACTAGTGGCACCTGCCAATTTTTAAGATTGAACTTCATTTCTTGGTATAGCAAGAAATAAAACTGTTTAACATTATCAATGGTCGAGGTTGAATATATTGCTATAGGAAGTTACTGTGCTCAAATACTATAGATCAAGCAACAACTTAAAGACTTTAGAATTAAGCAAAACAAGATACCCATTAGGTGTGATAACACTAATGCCATAAACTTGACAAAAAATCCTATTCAACATTCAAGAACCAAGTACATTAAAATTAGACATCACTTCATAAGAGATCATGCTCAAAATAGTAACATTTTGCTTGAATTTGTATCAATTGAAAATTAACTTTGCTATCATTTTTACAAAACCTCTAAATGAAGATAGATTCTCAAAAATTTAGGATGAACTTGGTATACATGAACCTCTATAAAAATGTTTAATCATGAATTTATCAGATTGTTTTTGGTCTCATTTTACCATCCTAAACACCCCTAATTCAATCTTGAAGAATTGAGAAAAGTCGGCTTGAAATTTCCATTTTTATTCTAATTTTTCCTCCTATGCTTGAGAAGTCTCGGTTTATACACGAGACCTCTCGGCTATGTTCTAAGACCTCTCACTTTAAAAGTGAGAGCTCTCGATTTTTTGAGATGTCTCATCTTTAAAATGAGAGCTCTTGAATTTTGTTGGGCTCTTTTTAATCGATCTTTCAAGAGGTCCCTTCTCTCATTCGTTCCTTTCATTTTTTCGAGACCTCTCCCCCAAAACTCTTCCAAACTCCCATCCACTCCTCCAAACCTCCTGAATTAGTATTCCTTTGTGCATTCCATCCAAATTCAAGACTCCAAAGGCTCCAAAGAAGAGAACCTTCACCACATAAAGACCATCTGTCACTCCTTTGATTAAAGCTAGCGCAAAGCGGCAGCGGGACATGGCCCAAGTGAAGAGAAATCCTGATTTTTCGGACCAGGTTCGTTCAGATCTGATCGGATCAAGAGATATATTTCAAAAATTTTTTCTCTTTGATCCAAATCAGATCTGGAATATTTTAGATCTGATCTTTATTATTCTAATAATAAAAATAAAATATAGATAAATTAAATCATATCTAATTTACCTTGATGTAGGGTAATCCTATTACTCATTGATGATCCTGTAAGCAGCGGAAGGTTCTAGATCTAGCCACGCAAGTGCCTAACCTCTATCAATATCCACTCAGATTGGATATGGAGATCCTCTTCTTCTCTATCACATCTCCAAAACTTAGATCTTAATCTGATTTGGAGGATCTTCAAAACAACTTTTGAAGATTAGCAGTTGTTCTTTGCAGTAGCGCAGCTTTCTAGCTTTCTGTCGCCTTTCTCTCGCCTAGATTGCACCAACTTGGATCCCAAACTACTTTGGGCATGGAGAGGAAAGTGAGAAGATGGACTTGGCATGGAGGAGGAGGAGAGAGGCAGCTTTGGGGCTTGGGAATTTTCATTGCTTTTTGAGTTGGACGTAGGATCTTTTTTATAAACTATGCGTGATCCAACTCCTCTTCTTCCCAACCAATCATAATCATTGTGAAATCAGATCTAAATCTAATTGGTGGAAATAGAGGCTCTTGGATTCATCCTTAGATGGAACCTAACACCAGTCAATGTTGGTTCTTAGGAGGAGTCTTATCGGAATCCAAAAAGGAGATGAAGTCCCTATCCAACAGGGACTCCTGGGTGCCTCCAGCTTGAGTGCATGCCACCCTTAGCATGCACCGTGGCGTGCACCCTCCTCCTTGCCAGGTTCTGATAGTGGAACAGGCCCCCACCAGCTCTCTAATAGATGCGTGACATGTGGATAGAAGTCAAAGTGTCAATGGTCAACATTTGACCAATCAAAGGTCAACTTTAGACCAAAGTCAAAAGGACGAGAAATGGCAGGTGACCAAAAATGGTAGGTATTGTCTTACAAAATAAGACAACCATTTTTTAACCTAGACAGGCTCTAGTCAGACCAAGTGAAGGCCTCTAATTGAGCACAAACTCTTTTGGCTCAATCAGGACAACTATTTATGATAGTAAAAGAAGAACGTTAGGTTCAATCGAGTGCTAGCACGATTTCCTTGAACCTAATTGAATCTCATTCAGATCAATTGAACTGGATCAGTTCAATTGATGATCACCAGATTCAAACCCTTGTTTGTGTGACCCAGTTAGGTTCAGTTCTGTATGGTAATGGGATATGTCATGATCTCTATCATCGACATCATCGAAACTCCTTTCGATGGATCAGAACTCTTCTGATTCGAACAGCTAGAATGATCGATCATCTAAATCATTCTAATTGCTCCCAAAATCCACCAGTGACACCTAGCAGTATATGGTGGCAACCCATCAGAGCTGAATGAACCTCTTGGTGCAGCTACCTGTGTGATTAAGTTCTTCTATCTTGAGCCCCGATCAGATTAGGGTTAAGGTGAACTCGTCAAACCCTAGTTTCTGTCATATGATGTAATCATTCGATTCAAGTCCAATGTGAAAACCTAAATAGAAACTCTTTCTATTATTTCACTCTACCATGGCCATGGGCTTCTGGACTTGATTCTCATGATCATCATAGGGCTGCTCCTCTACCACCGAGGTAGATAGATTCCATCTTGATGCAATCCAGTTCCTACAATGAACATGCTATAGCCAACATACACCTCAGGGTTCCGTATGGCTAGGAGACCGAGTTATGGTGTAGTCAAACTATAACACCCTCAAGGTGAACTACCGATGCACCTCAGGTCAAAGAACCAGACACACCACTATGCAGCATCGAGTCAGTCATTGACGAGAAGGTAGACTTCCTAATGACTACTCGAGGTGGTCACGCTCAGTGCCCTCGTTCTCTAACGAGTACCTATACTCTCGCTCTGGTGTCTCCACACCATAGACTCAAGACTCATCTACTAAAGAGAAGCGATTGTACACCAACCTTTCGGATCAATCACCATCCTCGTGATGATCCTATGGTCGGGAGCATTTTATGAGTTAATAATGATTATTCATGTCTTAAATTTTCAACTCTTGAAAATATGAATTATCATTACCATTAACTCAAAGGATGTATCACAGACACTAAATACACATATGTGATAGAAAATAACCCATTTTATTGATTATAGTCAAAATTATAATTTTGCCCCTAGAAGTGTATTACAAGTGTCAGCCAATTCTGGCTTCTAGGGCACATATATCTAACAATCTCCCACTTATCCTAAAGCCAATTGGCTACAAGTCTAAGTCCCATCTTCTCAAGGTGGGCTTCGAATCTTTTGTTGGCCCAATGGCTTTGTAAGTGGGTCTGCCGCATTATCTGCGGAGTTGACTCTCTTGACCTCGACGTAACCCTTCTCGAGGTAATCGTAGATGAGGTGGTATCGCCGCTCAATGTGCTTGGATTTCTGGTGAGACCTCAGCTCCTTAGCAAGGGCTATGGTGCCATTATTGTCGCAGTACAGAGGAATGGCATCTGATGGCATTACTCCAATTTTTGTAGCAAACTTCTTATACCAGAATGCTTCCTTCGCAGCCTCTGATGCAGCGATATATTCTGCTTCCATGGTGGAATCTGCTATCATGATTTGCTTGGAACTCTTTCAGCTGATAGCACCACCATTGCACACAAATAGACTCCCAGATGTCGACTTTCGATCATCTACATCGGACATGAAATTTGAGTCTGTGTATCCCTGGACTTGGAGTTCTCCGTTACCAAAGACCAAATCATATCCTTAGTTCTTCTCAAGTACTTAAGGATACATTTCACAGAAGTCCAGTGTTCTTCACCTGGATTTGACTGATATCTGCTTGTGACACTCACAGCATGGGCTATATCAGGTCGTGTACATAGCATGGCATACATGAGGCTCCCTATTGCAGAAGCATAAGGGATCTTGCTCATGCGTTCTATTTCCTCAGGTGTGCTAGGGCACATCTTCTTGGAAAGATGAATACCATGTCTGAAGGGTATTAATCCCCTCTTAGAGTTTTCCATACTAAACCTCTTTAGTACTTTCCTCTATGTACATCTTCTGTGAAAGTCCTAGCATCCTATTTGGTCTATCCCTATAGACCTTAATTTCTAGAATAAAGGATGCTTCACCTAGGTCTTTCATGGAGAATTCCTTGGACAACCACATTTTGACTATGGTCAACATGGGAATATCATTTTCCCAATAAGGAGGATGTCATCCACGTACAATACGAGGAAGACAACAGCGCTCCCACTGACCTTTTTGAAGACACACGATTTCCTCTTCATTTTTGATGAAACCAAACATTTTGATCACATCATTGAAATGAGTGTTCCAGCTCCGAGATGCTTGCTTAAGTCCATATATGGACCTTTGCAGCTTGCAAACCTTGTGATCAGTATCACTGGATGTGAAACCTAGCGGCTGTTCCATATAGATATCTTCCTCAAGATATCCATTTAAGAATGCCGTTTTCACGTCCATTTGCCATATTTCATAATCAAAATAGGCTGCAACGGCAAGCAATGTGCGGATGGATTTTAGCATAGCCACTGGAGAAAAGGTATCCTGATAGTCAATGCCTTCGCATTGACTATAACCTTTTGCCACTAGTCTAGCCTTGAATGTCTCCACATTTCCATCTGCACCAATCTTTCTCTTGAAGATCCATTTACACCCAATAGGTACTATACCTTCTGGTGGATCTACCAAGGTCCAGACTTGGTTTGAGTGCATCGAGTCAATTTCTGACTGCATTGCCTCTAGCCATTTCTCGGAGTCGATATCTGATATCGCCTCGTTGTAGGTTTTGGGATCATCACCATGAGCACCATTACCTACGAGGAACATTTCCTCTACTTCCTCTGAAATAATACCTAAGTATCTTTCAGGGGGATGGAAAACTCTTTCGATCTACGAGGTGGAGGAGGTAGTGTTCTTATTGGCTCAACCTGATTTGGTTCCTAATTGGTCCTTAGCTCGTTGTACTTGTGAGACTTTCTCATCAAGCTTAATCTGCTTTCCAATGCCGCTATCTTGAATAAACTATTTTTCAAGAAAGATGGCATGTCGACTCACAATCACATTGTGGTCTTCTGGAATGTAGAAATAGTATCCTAATGACTCTTTAGGATATCCTATGAATCGAGCTCTAAAGGACCTAAACTCTAACTTGTCCGCTTGTTGTCTTTTGACATGAGCCGGACAACCCCAAATTCTGAGATGACTCAGACTTGGTTTCTTACCGTGCCATATCTCATACGGTGTGGTAGGAACGGTCTTAGAGGAAACCCTATTCAGTAGATAAATTGAAGTTAACAATGAATGTTTCCAAAGAAAATCAGGGAGGTCTGTGAAGCTCATCATGGATCGAACCATATCCAATAGAGTCCGATTTCTCCATTCTGAAATCCCGTTGAGTTGAGGTGTTCCTGGTGGAGTCCATTGAGAGACTATGCCATTTTCTTTGAGATAGTCTAGGAATTTCCGGCTAAGGTATTCACCTCCTCGATCTGATCGAAGAACCTTAATGGGTTTTTCCAATTTGTTTTTCTACTTCATGTCTGAATTCTTTGAACTTTTCAAAAGCTTCAGACTTGTGTCTCATAAGATACACATACCCATACCTAGATAGATCATCGATAAAGGATAATGAAGTAGACAAAATTGCCTCTAGCCGGCACATCAAATGGGCCGCACACATCAGTATGTACTAGGGCAAGGAGATCTGTGGCCCTTTCCCCATGTCCAACAAAAGGGAGTTTGGTCATTTTGCCTTGAAGACAAGATTCATAAGTTGGATATGACTCAGAAGTCAATGGACTCAATAGCCCATTTTTCTCCAATTTGTTGATCCTATCTTCTGCTATATGACCTAATCTTAGGTGCCATAGATATCTGTCATTTGGACTATCCCTAGGTCATTTGGCATTCATGTTTTGCTCGATAGTTAGAATAGGTACATCAATATGTAGCTGATAAAGATCGTTAATAAGGAAACCATTTGCAATTTTATTTCTTTCATAAAGAATGTTACAATGGTCCTTAAAGAAGGTAATCACATAGCCTTCTAGTGCTAAGCATGAAACAGAAATCAAATTCCTGCTAGCTGCAGGCACATAATAACAGTCTTTCAAAACTAAGTCTAAACCAGATGGTAATCGAAGAGGGTATGTTTCCACTATCACTGCAGCAACTCTTGCTCCATTATCGATGCGTAGGATCATGTCTCCATCCCTCAGCCTCCTGCTATCCTCAAGATCCTGCATGAAAGTGCACAGATGAGCACTAGAACCAGAGTCAAGCACCCAACTGGATGCAGAAGAAATCATAAGGTTAGACTCAATAACGAGCATACCTCCAGAAGGACCTTCCTTCTTATTCTTCAGGGTGGCCAGGTAAGTAGGGCAGTTCCGCTTTCAGTGGCCATCGCTGTTGTAATGGAAACACTTTCCTTTCATAGCGGCCTTCTTCTTCGGCTCTGTCTTCTTCTTCTTTTCTCCTTCCACCTTTTGCTTTTTCGCAGACTTCTTTTTCTTTCCAGAAGACTTTCTTTTGGAAGAAGTCGTTCCATAGCAAGAACTGAGCCTTTAGAATCTTTCATAGAAAGCTCAGCGGTGACCAGCATGTTCATTAATTCGGCCAAGGAATTTTGAAGTTTATGCATGTGGTAATTCATGATGAATTGCCCATATGCATCAGTCAAGGATTGCAGAATAATATCATTCTGCAGATCCAAGTCTAACTTCATATCAAGCTTCTCAAGCTCTTCTAAATCCTTGATCATGATCAGATAGTGATCTTGGACTGACTGCCCATCACGCATCTTAGCCTTAAAAAATCATTTCGTGACTTGATACTTGGCTGCGCGACTCTGTTCACCAAACATCTCTTATAGGTGAGCCAACATTTGGCGAGCAGTCCATAATATCTTCATGTTGGCGCTGGAGCTCATCAGACATCGAGCCCAACATGTAATATCTAGCCTTATTATCTTCGTCTATCCATTTTTTCAGAGACATGCTCTCTGTTCAGTAGATGGATGGGCCTGGTAAGGTGGGAGGGTCCTGGTCCAATACATGAGTTAACTTCTCGAAACCAAAAATAATTTTTGTAGTTCTTGAGCCAATCTTTATAATTGGATTCGGTCAGTCTATGTGTGTCCAGGATACGTGCTAATGGGTTGGATGCAGATATTTTTTTGCAGAGAGTCAAAGATTCTAGTTAGACGCTGTAATTATGACTTGACCAATTTATTTAGAGATTTTTATTTTTAAATAAATTAGCTTCCACTATTTTTTTGGATCCCTACACTCCTTCTGTAGAGATGCAAAAATCTCCATGATTAATGATTTCTAGTGGGTGGTGCGGTCTCACCAACTGACTCATCACCTCACCTAACAGTTATTGATGATGGGTTAGCCAATGAGTGAACAACTCTTGTTCAATGATTCTCTAATCATGGTGCACCCAAACTTGATCTCTAATTCATGAATCTCACCGTATCCTGAAATATTGATCCACTCCTTAGTTAAGTCAGACCCACCATTTGCACAGACTGGATTCCTAATTGAGTCTCTCACCATATCTAGAATATTGAGCCCAACTCATCCTCCAATCCATAGCATCCAATGCCTAATAGACATGGTTGCATCTTTCCGATGCAACTGAGCCACTGTATCCAGCCGAGAACAATCAACCCCGAGAAGGGCCCGCATATCTACAATGGTGGAAGACCTCAGACTTAATCTTTTCTTAGGAGAGAATTGATTCAGGTCTCATTAAACTAGACTTGTCATAGTCATAACAATTATGACTAACCTAGTGGCATGGGTTAGCTCGGATTATTGACCACCTCAAATCAGAACTGGATTAATAGATATGGCTAGGTAAGTAAGACCGGTGGAAGGGATATGCCATTAACTTATACAAGAATGCATTCAGGTCGAGTAGCTCCTAATTAAAAACCAGTCGGTTGTATGTGCCAAACTTACCTTAGACACCAAATTATTGAGCCAGAACCAATTGGGTTAGCCTATAATCTAGACTCTAACCTCTGAGCCTAATTAGGTCTTGCTTGATCGTGACTCGATCTTGACCCAGACTTAATCCTATTAGGCTGGTCAATTTAAGCATTGTTGATCCCATCTAACCAACTCTTGATTCGATTTGATCAACCGCTTAGACCTAATTGAGCTACCCAAGCCCAAACCCAGTATTATGAATATGTCTTAGATCTGAAATTCTTAATTTTAGACCTAATTAATATTTCATAATCTTAATTTTTAATTAAGTAGGGTTCATAAACAAAATATGCACAATAAATCCTAGGGATTTCAGGATCTAGGATTTTGCAGAAAGTAAGTTTTGGATTTCTGATTAAGGACGAACGCGCAGCACCCCTACACATCATAAGAACACCCCATCGGATGGAAAGAGAGGGCTTTTAAACCCTTCTTCATTCTTATGACCGGACGGCCAAGAGGAACGCCTTAATCAGGAACATGTAATACTACAAAATAGTTTTAGATCTATATCATATATCTCATATACAAATTAGATCTAATCATGGCATATTTTGCATACATCTCATGTATCGAATCATGCATGTTTTAAGATCTAAATTATCTCATAATAATCTAAAAAATTAGATTTAAATTGATCTAATCAAAATAAACTCTAATCTAGAGAATTATGTAGAACTATTCTACAACTAGTCTAGACATGCATCAATCATATCTCATATGATGTTAAAATTAAATAATTTTTATTTGCTATTTTTTAGATGTTATTATAATAATTATAATATCAAAAAATAGTAAATAAATATATCTAAAATATGATTTAATCAAATTAAATTATAAACATGCAAGACTATTCTATAAAACTATTCTATTTTAGAACTAGTCATGCATATTTTCTAATCTTAGATCCAAATCATTTAATTTTAATTTTTTCTGATTTTAGATCTGATCACATCTCATGTGACATCTGAAATTACTTATTTTCTAATTAAAATAAATTTAAAATTAAGATCTAAATACTTTAGAACCTTGGCTCTGATACCAGTTGAAGGAAAATCCTGATTTTTCGGACCAGGTTCGTTCAGATCTGATCAGATCAAGAGATATATTTTAAAAAATTTTTCTCTTTAATCTAAATTAGATCTGAGATATTTTAAATCTAATTTTTATTATTTTAAAATAAAAATAAATTTAGATAAATTAAATCAAATTTAATTTATCTTGATGTGGGTAATCCTATTATCCGTTGATGATCCTGTAAGCAGCGGAAGGTTCTGGATCTAGCCACGCAAGTGCCTGGCCTCTACCGGTATCCACTCAGGCTGGATCTAGAGATCCTCTTCTTCTCTATCACATCTCCAAAAATTAGATCTGATCTGATCTGGAGGATCTTCAAAACTCTTTCGAAGATCAGCAGTTGTCCTTTGCAGCAGCGCAGCCTTCTAGCTTTCTGTCGCCTTTCTCTCACCTAGCATTTGCACAACTTGATCCCAAAAACTACTTGGACATGGAGAGTGACGATAGAATAGGGACTTTTCAATGGTGGAGGAGAGAGATAGCCTTGGGGCATGGAATTTTCATTGTCATTTATTAGAAGTTGCGGCGCAGTAAGGGTCTTTTAATTATAGACTATGCGTGAAATACAACTCTCTTTCTCCAAACAATCACAACTCTTGTGAAAATCAGATCTAAACTTTGTTGGTGGGAATAGAGTCCCTTTGGATTCATCCTTAGATCGGTGCACCCTAAGACGCAGTCAAAGTTGGTTCTTTAGGAGAGTCTATCAAAATCCAAAAAGAAAGATCGGAGTCCCTTGGCGTGCGCCTTCCTCCTTTACCAAGTTCTGGCATGGGGAACAGCGCGCTACCCACAGCTCTCCAAAGGTGTGATGAATGCGGACAGAAGTCAAAGCTATCAATGATCAACATTTGACCTAGTCAGAAGGTCAAGTTTTATGAACCAGAAGTCAAAAGGACGAAGAAATGGCTAGGCTGCCAAAATTGGTAGACAATTGTCTTACAAATTAAAAAAAAGATACCCTTTTCCTGACCTGGATAGGCTCAAGTAGACAAGTGAAGGCCTCTCAATCGAGCACAAACCCTTTTTTGGGCTCAGATCAGGACAACTATTTAATGAGTAAAGAAGAATTTTAGGTTCCATAGCGACGGAGTGTTCTTAGACATGATTGTGCTCGAGTCGGCTGAACTCATTGAAATCTCATTCACAGATCAAAATTGAATTGGATCAGTTCAATTAGATGATCCACCAGATTCAAACTCTTAATTTGTATCATGATCTAATTAGGTTTAGTTTTGTATGGTAATGGAGTAACTATTACATGATCTCTTCTCTCCGACCATCATCGAACTACTGTCCTTTCGATTGGCATGTCAAAACTCTTCTTAAATTCACAACAGTAGAAATGCATCGAATCGATCTATAATCATTATTCAACTAAGTCTGCTTATCCAGAAATACTACAGCAGACACCATACAGATGATGGTGGCAACCGATATAGCTAAGATAGGCAGATTTGGTGGTACGGAGCGTACAACGCATGTTCAGAATAAACATATTAACTATGCATGCATGCCTAACGTTCCATATCACTTTTGTTTATTTTGTTCTTTTCTCTTATGAAGCTATTATAGAGGATCCATCAGAACTTAAGGGAAGGCAGGAGGAGAGACACTACGTTAAACCATAAGGCACTTCTGCGGCGAAATAGTTTCCAGTATTGAAGTTACGTAATCTTACACGATGATTGTTATGTACGTCATACATCATGGGGGTAATTTACGAGAAGGATTCTAAGGAAATATGTAAAATTCTATTCAATCATCAGTTTATGTACGTACCATCTAATCCAATGGCTCACTAGTTGGCGTTATTGTGGACTTAAGAGTTCTCATGATCATCATCTAGGGCTGTCCCTCTTCATGAAGAAATCGTGGATAATTCGCAATACGATATTCCAGTTCGTTTCACGATCTGAATCAATCAAGAACTATTATTTAGCAAAAATTTTTTCTCTTTAGATCTGTATCAGATTCAATGGGATGCTTCAGATCTGATATCTTATTTATTTAATAAATTAAATGAAAAGGATAATTAGATTCACATTCCCTTTACTGAATAGGGTAATCCTATTACCACTGTTGATGATCCTGTTTGCAGGCGGAAGGTTCTGGATAAAGCCACGCAAAGCGCCTGGCTCTACCGGTATCCATCTCGGCTGGATCTGGAGATCCTCTTCTTCTCTATCACGCCTAAAATCAGATCTGGATCTGATCTTGGAGGATCTTCAAAACTTCTTTTGAAGATCGCAGTCGTTTCTTCGAGCGCGCAGCTCTTGCTTTGAATCTCCTTCTTCTTTGATCTAAATCGCACCAATCCAAATCCAAAACACTTTTGACGTGGAGAGAAAGGGGAGATGAGAGTATGGCGTGGAGAAAGGGAGAGAGGCCAGCCATTGGGTTGCGATGGGAAGTGCTTCTTGATATTTCTTGAAATTAATTTCTTTTATTATTTTTTTTTTCAACTGGGCGCTGGGTCTCTTATATAGACTAAGCGGTGATCCAAGTCATCTCCTCCCCAACCCAAATCAACAACCTTTGTGAACATCCGATCTAACATCTGATGGTGGGATAGAGTCCCCTGGTTCCTACTTGGAGAGGGCCTTGGATGCAGTCAAACTAGGATTCTTAGAAGATCTCATTGGAATCTAAAGGGAGATGGAGTCCTTGTCCAACAAGGACTCCTAGGCGCCTCCTACTTGGCTCACGCCTCCCTTGGCGTGCCCATCCTCCTTGCAGGTTTGATAGGGACAGCCCCCCCAGCTCTCCATTAGGTGCATGACATGTGGTCAAAAGTTCAAAGTGATGAATGGTCAACAGTTTGACCATGTCAAAGGTAGACTTTGACCAAAAGTCAAAGAACGAGAAATGGCAGTGACCAAAAATGGCAGGATAATGTCTTACAAATAAGACAACCTATTCTAGACTTGGACAACCTCCAGTCAGACCATAAGAAACTTCTGTTGAGCACAAACTCTTTGCTCAGACAGACACTTATTTATGATAGTAAAAGAAGAACGTTAGGTTCAATCGAGTGCTAAGCACGATTTCCTTGAACCTAATTTGAATCTATTCAGATCAATTGAACTATATTAGTTCAATTGATGATCACCAAGATTCAAACCCTTATTTGTGTGAACCAGTTAGGGTTCAGTTCTGTTATGGTAATGGGATATGTCATGATCTCTATCATCGACAGCTCATCGAAACTCCTTTCGATGGATCAGAACTCTTCTGATTCGAACAGCTAGAATGATCGATCATCTAAATCATTCTAATGCTCCCAAAATCCACCAGTGACACCTAGCAGTATATGGTGGCAACCCATCAGAGCTGAATGCAACCTCTTTGGTGCAGGCTACCTGTGTATTCAGTTCTTCTATCTGAGCCCGATCCAGATTTGGGTTAAGGTGAACTCGTCAAACCCTAATCTCTGTCATATGATGTAATCATTCGATACAGAGTCAACAAATGTGAAAATCTAAATAGAACTCTTTCTATTATTTCACTCTCCATGGCCATGGGCTTCAGGACTTGATTCTCACTATCATCATAGGGCTACTCCTCTACCACCGAGGTAGATAGATTCCATCTTGATGCAAGTCCAGTTCCTACAATGAATCGTACAGCCAACATACACCTCAGGGTTCCATATGGCTAGGAGACCGATGTATGGTGTAGTCAAACTATAAACCTCAAGGTGAACTGCCGATGCATCTCAGGTCAAAGAACCAGAACACACTACTGCAGCATCGAGTCAGTCATTGAACGAGAAGGTAGACTCCCTAATGACTACTCGAGGTGGTCACGCTCAGTGCCCTCGTTCTCTAACGAGTACCTGTATCTCTGCTCCGGGTTCTCCAACCGTAGACTCAAGACTCATCTACTAAAAGAGAAGCGATTCGTACACCAACCTTCGCGGATCAATCACCATCCTCAGTGATATCCTATGGTCGGGAGCTTTTATGAGTTAAATACATGATTATTCATGTCTTAAATATTTTCAAACTCTTGAAAAATATGAATTATCATTACCATTTAACTCAAATGGGATGTATCACAGACACTAAATATACACATGTGTGATAGAAAATACCCCATTTATTAATTATAGTCAAAATTATTAATTTTGGCCCCTAAATAGATTACAAGTGTCAGCCATTCTGCTTCTAGTGGCACATATATCTACACAATCTCCCATCTTACCTAGCCAATTGCTACAAGTCTAATCCCATCTTCTCAAGGTGGGCTTCGATTTCCCAATGCTTGTAGGATTACACCATTCGTCGGGAGTGCTCTTTGCTGACACTAGTAGGAGGTTATCGCCCACATTGCTATTCTGGACTATGTTCGCTATGTCATATTCTACAGAATGCTCTGCATCTCCAATGAGCAACCTGTAACCAATCTTCCTTCCAGAGGCTCGATCGCATGGATGATGCTCCATGTGAATCGACAGTTTGCTTGGAATCTACTTCAGCGATGCACCACAGACAGAAATCTCCAGATGTCGACTTTTCGATCATTTATATCGGACATGAATTCGAGTCTGTGTATCCTGGACTGGAGTTCTCCGTTACAAGCAAAATCATATCCTTAGTTTCTTCTCAAGTACTAAGGATTACACTTCAATCAAGAATCCAGTGTTCTTCACCTGATTTGACTGATATCTGCTTTGTGACACTCACAGCATTGCTATATCAGCGTTCGTGACATAGCATGGCAAATGAGGCTCCCTATTGCAGAAGGGCATAGGGATCTTTGCTCATGCTTCTATTTCCTCATGGTGCTGGGGCAACATCTTCTTAGGAAAGATGAATACCAGTCTGAAGGGTATTAATCCCTCTTATAGTTTCCATACTAAACCTCTTTTAGTACTTCCTCATGTACATCTTCTGTGAAAGTCCTTCATCCTATTTGGTCTTCTTTCAAATAGACCCTTAACTTCCTAGAATAAAGGATGCTTCACCTAGGTCTTTCAATGGAGAATTTTCTTGAAGACCCACATTTTACTATGTCCAACAATGGGAATATCATATTCGCAATATAGAGGATGTCATCACGTACAATACGAAGGAAGAAACAACAGCGCTTTCCACTGACCTTTTGAAGACACAGAGTTCCTCTTTCGTTTTATGAAAACCAAACATTTTTGATCACATCATTGAAATCGAGCGTTCAGCTCCGAGATGCCCTTGCTTAAGTCATATATGGACCTTTGCAGTTGAAACCTTGTGATCAGTATCAACTGGACTGGTGAAATCCGTAGGGCTGTTCATATAGATATCTTCGTCAAGTATATCCATTTAAATGCGTGTTTCAGTCCATTGCCATTATTTATTATCACGAAATAGGCTACAAACAGCAAGCAATGTGCGGATGAATTTATAGCATAGCCACTGGGAAAAGGTATCCTTGATAGTCAATCCTGCACTTGACTATACCTTCTGCCCACAGTCTAGCCTTGAATTGTCTCCACATTCCATCTGCACCATCTTTCTCTTGAAGATCCATTACACTCCAATGAGGTACTATACCTTCTGGGGATCTACCAAGGTCCAGACTCCCTGGTTTGAGTGCATCGAGTCGATTTCGACTGTCATGTCTCAGCTATTTCTCGGGTCGATATCTGATATCGTCTTCGTGTAGAAGTTTTGGGAATCATCACCAATGAGCACCATTACCCTATAAGGAACCATTTCCTCTACGTCCCTCTGAAAAATAATACCTAGTATCTTTCAGGGGACGGGAAATTCTTTCCGATCTACGAGGTGGACGGCGGTAGTGTTCTTTATGGCTCACTGATTTGGTTCACTTGGTCCTTAGCTTCTTTCTCTTGTGAGACTTTTTCTCATAGTTTAATCTGCTTTCCAA
>QRFJ01003619.1:0-34827 GCA_006176705.1 Cocos nucifera
CAAGAGAGGAGATCTTTGGAAGGAAGATACCATTTGGCGACTTGTAACCATATTTGTGGAATATGTCCAAAAATATAACCTTTTTTTTGTTTTTTTTGTTGTTAGAGAAATGCAAATATGTAAAGACAGTCGGCCTTCGAGCTTACTCCACTAAGCACACCTTAGCCATTTGCGCAGTGAAAAATGGATATACTTGGCCCTTTTTCAATGGCATCCAGACAACGAAAGTTCTTTCTAGTGGCAATCGACTACTTCATCAAATGGATCGAAGTCGAACCACTAGCAAAAATTACTAAGACCAAGGTATAGAACTTCATTTGAAAATCGATCGTCTGTCGGTTTGGTCTGCTCCGAACTCTCATAATAGATAACGGACGATAGTTCGCTGGGACGAGGTTTGCTGAGTTTTGTGAAGATTTAAACATTTTCCATCGCTTTACATCGGTAGCTCACTCATAAGCAAATGGAAAGCTGAAGTGACCAACCAGATCTTATTGCAAGGCATCAAGATAAAACTCGAAAGAGCAAGAGGTGTTAGATATATGTGTCCTAGAAGTTGGAATTGGCTGACACTTGTAATATACTTCTAGGGGCAAAATTTTAATTTTGACTATAATCAATAAAATGAGTTATTTTCTATCACATATGTGTATTTAGTGTCTGTGATAAATCCTTTGAGTTAATGGTAATGATAATTCATATTTTCAAGAGTTGAAAATTTAAGACATGAATAATCATTATTAACTCATAATATGCTCCTGACCATAAGATCATCACGAGGATGGTGATTGATCCGGAAGGTTGGTATATAATAGCTTCTCTTTAGTAGATGAGTCTTAAGTCTACAATGTGAAGACACCGAAGCGAGAGTATAGGTACTCGTTAGAGAATGAGGGTACTGAGCGTGACCACCTCGAGTAGTCATTAAGAACTCTACCTTCTCATCAATGACTGACTCGATGTTGCAGTGGTGTATCTGATTCTTTGACCTGAGGTGCATCAGCAGTTCACCTTGAGGGTGTTATAGTTTGACTACACCATTACTCGATCTCCTAGCCATTCGGAACCTTAAGGTGTATGTTGGCTGTAATATGTTCATTGTAGAAACTGGATAGCATCAAGATGGAATCTATCTACCTCGGTGGTAGAGGAGCAGCCCTATGATGATCATGAGAGTCAAGTCTAGAAGTCCATGGCCATGGCAGAGTGAAATAATAGAAGGAGTTTCTATTTAGATTTTCACATCGGACTTGAAATCGAATGGTTACATCATATGACAGAGACTAGGGTTTGACGAGTTCACCTTAATCCTAATCTGATCGGGGCTCAAGATAGAAGAACTTAATCACACAAGTAGTTGCACCAAGAGGTTCGCATTCAGCTCTGATGGGTTGCCACCATATACTGCTAGGTGTCACTGATGGATTTTGGGAGCAATTAGAATGATTTAGATGATCGATCATTCTAGCTGTTTGAATCAGAAGAGTTCTGATCCATCGAAAGGAGTTTCGATGATGTCGATGATAGAGATCATGACATATCCCATTACCATATAGAACTGAACCTAACTAGGTCACACAAATAAGGGTTTGAATCTGGTGATCATCAATTGAACTGATCTAGTTCAATTGATCTGAATGAGATTCAATTAGGTTCAAGAAAATCGTGCTAGCACTCGATTGAACCTAACGTTCTTCTTTTGCTATCACAAATAAGTTATCCTAACTGAGCCAAAGGAGTTTGTGCTTAATCAGAGGCCTTCATATGGTTTGACTGGAGGTTGTCCAAGTTAGAAAAGGTTGTCTTATTTTGTAGGACATTACCTGCCATTTTTGGTCACCTGCCATTTCTCGTTCTTTGACTTTGGTCAAAAGTCTACCTTTGACTGATCAAATGTTGACCATTGATACTTTGACTTCTGTCCACGTGTCATGCACCTATTGGAGAGCTAGTGGGGGCCTGTCCTCCTACCAGAACTTGGCAAGAAACAGAGCGCATGCCACCCTTGGCGTGTGCCCAAGCTGGAGGCACCCAGGAGTCCCTGTTGGACAGGGACTCCATCTCCTTTTTGGATTCTAATTAGAGTTCTCCTAAGAACCAACTTTGACTGATCTTAGACACCCTCTAAGGAGGAATCTAGGGGATTCTATTTCCATCAATCAGATTTAGATCTGATTTCATAAAGAGTTGTGATTGGTTGGGAAGAAGAGGAGTTGGATCACGCTTAGTCTATAAATAAGACCCTGTGCTAACTGAAAAGTAGATTGAATCATAATTTTCCACGCCCCAAGGCTGCCTCTCTCCTCTTCCTCCATGCCAAACCCACCTTCTCCCTTTCCTCTCCACATTCAAAAGAGTTTTGGAGCTTGGTTGGTGCGATCCAGACGAGAGAAAGACGACTGAAAGTTAGAAGGCTGCACTGCTGCATAGGACGACTGCTGATCTTCAAAAGAAGTTTTGAAGATCCTCCAGATCAGATCCAGATCTGATTTTTGGAGACGTGATAGAGAAGAAGAGGATCTCTAGATCCAGTCTGAGTGGATACCAGTAGAGGCTAGGCACTTGCGTGGCTTGATCCAGAATCTTCTGCTGCTTACAGGATCATCAATGGGTAATAGGATTACCCACTTCAAGATAAATTAAATTTGATTTAATTTATCTAATTTTATTTTAATTTCTAAAATAATAATAATCAGATCTGAAATATCTTAGATCTAATCTGGATCAAAGAGAAAAATTTTTGAAATATATCTCTTGATCTGATCAGATCTGAACGAACTTGGTCCGAGAAATCAGGATTTTTCTTCAAGAGGAGCCTGGACGGACGAACTCTATCATGTTCTATGGGCATACCGTACTACCCAAAGGCTGCCGACTGGAGAAATATCGTTCGCCTTAGCTTTGAAGCCGAGACAGTCATCCTGATCGAACTTAAACTTCCATCGACGTAGGTAGTGGCTTTCAACGAATAGCATAACCTGCAGGACCTCAGAGCCAACCTCAACCTACTAAAAGAAAAAAGAGAGAAAGTCCAAGTTCGGATGGCAGCTTACAGGTGAAGGATGATCTGATACTATAACTCCAGAGTCAGAGGTAAAATATTTAGAGTGGGGGACTTAGTGCTTCGGCGAGCCGCCATCTCTTAGCCTCAGAGTTAGAAAAAGCTTGCCCCAAATTGGGAAGGACCCTATGAGGTCACGGAGGTCATCCGATCTGAAATGTACTACTTAAAGAAACTCAGGAGGGAAGACCTACCTTGACCATGAAATTCAAAAAAATTATGAATATATTATCGATGATTTGATTATAATAAAATCTTCCTACTTCAACATCCTAATCTTTATTGTATTCCAGTGATAAAGAGAAACTACCCCCCAAACTTGATCTTACGATAAACATAGTCCGTTAGGAACAGGAGAAAAACCTCATCATAATGTGAGTAAAGTCGAAGGCCTCGTTCATTTTAAATGAGATGAGGGAAGAGGCCCTGACAACGGTCCTAATATGCCCCTACAGCCCATTAGAAATAGGAGAAGAACCTCATCCTAACGTAAGCAAAGTCGAAGGCCTTGTTCATTTTAGACGAGATGAGGGAAGAGGCCCTGACAATGGCCCTAATGTGTCTCTACAATCTGTTAGAAATAGGAGGAGAACCTCATCCTAACAACGGCCCTAATATGCCCTTATAGTCCGTTAGGAATAGGAGGAGAACCTCGTCACACGTGAGCAAAGTCAAAGGCTCATTCATTTTAGATAAGATAAGGAAAGAGGCCCTGACAACGTCCTAATGTGCCCCTACAGTTCGTTAGGAACAGGAGGAGAACCTCATCCTAATATGAGCAAAGTCGAAAGCCTCGTTTATTCTAAACGAGATGAGGGAAGAGGCCCTGATAATGGCCCTAATATGCCCCTACAGTCCGTTAGAAATAGAAGGAGAACCTCATCCTAATGTGCATAAAGTTGAAGACCTCGTCCACTTAAGATGGGATGGAAGGAGAGGCCATGACAATGGTCCTAATGTGCTCCTACAGTCTGTTAGGAATAGAAGGAGAACCTCATTCTAATATGAGAAAAATTGAAGATCTCGTCCACTTAAGATGGGATGGTGGGAGAGGTCCTATCAACGGTCCAAAATGCCCCCCAATGAGCCATGTTAGGAACAGGAGGAGAAGCTCGTCTTAACATGAGCAAAATCGACGACCTCATCGATATAAGATAGGATGGAGGGAGAGACCCTATCGATGATCCTAACGCACCCCGATAAGTCATGTTAAAGAACAGAAGAAAAGCCTCATCCTAATATGAGCAAAAGTCGGAACCTCGTAGATCGAAGATGTGGAGAAGGAAGAAGCTTGATGGAGAATTCTTATAAGTATTTTTTCATGATAATTTGACTACGTCAAATGTGAAAGGTAGAATTCTATCCTGATTTACAAGAGAGATCCTAGTTCGACGTCCACAACAAGCTCGATGTCCACAATGAGCTCGGCATCCGTAACAAGCATTTCATAAGAAAATGACAAAAAAAAAGAAAAAGGTAAAGAAGATAAGGTTGCAAATAGGCCTCAGATTCACGCAAAATGAAAATAGCAAAAAATATATTATTCTATTATAAAAATGAGTTCATTATAAGCAAAGCATAGGTCGATAAGGCCGATTACACTGAAAGAAAGAAAAAAAAAGGAGGAAGAGGCGAAAGCTTTAAGGCGAATTGGATTCTTCGGACTTCGGGCTGCTGTCTCCGACCATCACTAAGGCCTGCTTTAGCCTAAGGATCTTCTCCTCAAGTTTCTTCTAGAAGAGACCATCTATATACATTCTGTTGGTAAGCTGAAACTTACCCTTGAGCTCTCACTGCTGTCTCCTTGAAACTTCAGACTCGGTCTCTACATCCTCGATAGCCCGATGTTCATAAGCGAGCTGAAGTTTCAATCATTGAACCTCAGCCTGCTCCACCCCAACTGCCTCTAAAAGCTCACCAATGGTCCTTTTTAAGGAGGCCATCTCCAACTCACCACTCGCACTGGCTCTTCGATTATTGTGCAGTCGCTTTTGAAGATGAGCTGCCTCATCTTTGGCAACCTTGAGCTCGCCTTTAAGCCTGGACATCTTCTTCGCCCAGGTCACTCGGAAGCTATTATGCCGATTCTTAGTACCTTGCAGCTGCTTTTGAAGTTGAAAAAACTTTATTGACCAGGCCGAGTCATACCGGGCTTTGTCGGTAGACCACGACGAGCTCCCTTCTAGAAGATGGATCTTTTTCTTGTCATCCTTCAGGTTGGCTTCAAGAGAGCTAATCTTCGCTTTCAGTGCCCAGGACTTATCACTGGCATTTCTTTTGAGTTCGGCGACCACCTTCTTGAAGCTGTCCTTTCGAATACTGAAGCTCACCGCTTCCTTCATATGCAAGCCTCGGAGGCGAGTGACCTCTTTGGTCACCTCAGAAGCATTCTTTCATGAGGATCGAAGATCGTCCTCCATCTTCTTCAACTTCTTCCTCAGAAGATGAACTTCCTTCCTTAGGTTCTTTATCAAAGACTTTATCGAAACCCCTTGAGGCAGTGGATCAGCATTGGTGGGAGACTGCACTTGATATACGAAAAGCGCTCAAGGATATGAAAAAAAATTTTACTTCATTTAATCAAAATTTTTGAGTACAAGACACAAAAAAAGAGTACAACTACTCAAGGACCTCAACCTCGGAGGGTGGAGCCGGATCGCTCTCGATCGCCTCAGATTTTCGAACTGGCTTGGGCACCTCTACGCTAGATTTAGATGGGCCAGAAGCGAGCTCGTCGAAGAAAAGGTCGACTATAGCATTAGACGGTCCCACCTCCACGTCATCTTCCTCCTCCTCCAGAAATCCGAGGTTGAGCTCGAGGAACCTTCGGGCTATCCTACCTTTGCATGGCTCGAAACCCTTGATAAATGCTTTCTGGTTAAACTCGATGTTAAGGTTCCGCATCTCGGGAGAGGTTTTGAATCTTCCATGGCCTGGGCCATTGCCTTCGAGATTGACTTCGCCATTTGAATCTCTAGTTCGATGACCCTATTTTCGGCTTCCTTCCTCCTCTCCTCCTCCAGGGTTAGTGCGGCCTTTAGTCCGATCGAGGCGAACTCCTCCTCGCAGAGTGCGTCCTGAAGACTTTCGATGTCCGCCGTCTTCTCCTCGGTAAGATGCTCGACCTCATCGACCCTCTCTTAAAGATGGTGGATCTTGGCTCGAAGGTCCTCCTGGGCCTTCTGTGCCTCCACCTCCTAACGACGCGCCCTCTTGATGTGAGCGAGCATCTGATGATCCGACTGCAACAAACGATTGATGTTAAAAAGAAAAAAAAAAGAGAAAAGAAGAAGGAGAGAAAAGAAAGAGTCGAGCAATGGAGCAATCACCTTGAGGATGGTTCCGAGAGAACTTCAGATGAGCTGCCGTTGGTCCAGGTCGGCCATCTGGTCCACCACCTTGGGCATGACAAACCTGTTGGCAAGATCTCGGACGATCTTCAGGTTGTCGAAGGGATCCTCCCCTCGTTCGTTGTCGTTGCCATCTGGTCCGCCTAAGCAATCTTTGCAGGATATTTTCGCAATGGCTTTCTTTTTCCTTTCCTCTCCTATCCCTTTTCTGATAGGAAGCTCCGAAACCCAATCTCCACTGGAGGGATCTGAGGGCATAGAAAGCACCAGGCCTGCAATAGCGGTGTCAACCTCGACAATTGGGGCAATCTCGATGCTGACGATGACCTTGGACACAGTGGCAGTGGGGGCGGAGACTCTGGAGCTGGAAACATCGACCTTCATCCTCTTTGAGCCATCTTCTTGCACCTTCCCCTTCCTCTTCCTGGTGAAGAGCCCTTTGGTAAGCATCTTGGTGGCTTGTGCATCCATTTCTGTGGTAGAAAAAGAAGAGTGGTTAGTAGCAATACACGTGCGCGAAATCGTGTGGATTCGAAAATCAAAAGATGTCCCAACAGGATTGCGGGGACTCAGATCCAGGTTGAACAAGGTCTGTTCCTTTAGAAGGTCGAGAAGAGAAGGAGCTCGGTACACCTTGAGTTTATCGAAGGAATCAAGGTCGGCTCCATCTAAGCTAGGAGCTCGGCGAACTGACTCTCTAATATAACACCATGAAGGAAGACCTAATGGTAAGATCGGATAATGTATAAAAAAGTACTTTTCTTTCTAATTATGAACGGAAGAAGGGACACCTTTCAATAACTCCTTTTTACCGACCTAGAAAAAAGTACCATCAATTCTTCGCAGAAGGATGGCACTTGAAGGTATAGAAATTTTTAAAAAGCAAAATGGTTGGTTGGACTTCGGTCAATCAACAGAGAAAGAGAAAATCTATAACGAATCAAAAGAAGTTTGGTACAACAGATACGAAGGGGATGTTTAAAAATCAAAAAAGGGCGACTATGAATGGGGGCAGCGGGAGTCTAAGCCTGGTGCGCAAAGCTTCTAAGTACAAACAAAATTGGCTGATCAGAGGAGAACTAACCTGATCGTCGGAGTTGGGGAGTTCAAGGTCATATTCTGGAGGGATTTCATATTGGATTCGGATCAGAAAAAGATCGTCTGGGGTAAGGATGGACGGGATGGTGTATGGAGCAAAAGATGAGCGGGACATGTTCCTAGGTCCTACCTCGGTCGGAGGTGCAGAATCAAAGATGGTTGGTTCGGATGAGCCCCACGAACCGATGGAGTGGGAGGTTTCGGAAGACATTCGGATTGAGATGAACCCCAAGAAACCCCCCCCCCCAAAAAAAAATAAAAAAATAAGGAAGACAAGGAGCCAGCAATGATAAGCACGAATAACCTAAGTGAAGGATTAGGAAACTAACCTAAACTGTCCGAGGAGGATGAAAGAACGATGGATGTGATAAGGATTAATTGAAAGGGTGTCCGGAGCTCAGAAAAGCGAGAGAAGGATGAGACCCACGGAAAGAAGGCGAATAGGGGCCAAAGGAAGAAGAAGACTCGGGCAGGGATGACTTCCAAACAATAGGAGAAGGCCTTAAATAGCCAGAGACAATCTGAAGTAGTTATGATTACGAATCGACTTTGATCGGTCTGCATGCACCGTGTGTCCCACTCATCATGATAGAAGAGTGGCAACGGGCGTAGTCTTTATGGCACCGTATCTATGGTAGAATTTCGATGGGAGATTCGAAGAGTCATCTTTTTGGACTCATTTCAGACCTAGAAAGTTTCGGTGCCAACATGATAAACACCAAAATGTTTCATCCTGACAAGCACGGAAACCCAGAATCGAACTTCGGCCATCGCTTTTTTTCCTTCTTCAAATTTTGAACTCGGGAGTAGGGGGACTATTATTGGGGATAAACCCTGCTCCCATCGAAATCTAGTCTGATGCTTAGCCTAATGTAATTGGTAATCACAGAAAAGCTTCGATCAAAAATTCTTCCTCCAGCAGTCGAACTCTTTCCGGACTCCTCCAGCAGTAGAACTTCTCCAAGACTCCTTCAGCGATCGAACTCCTTCTGGACTCCTCCAATGGTCGAACTTTTCGGAGTCATCTAGGAAGGTCTTTGCATGAGTCCGATCTTGTACATGGCATGAATCGATCCTCACTCGAACTATCGTAAAGGAGTCTGAACTCCTCTAAAATTGATACAGCTCAAAGGTCATCACCAACTGACGCCCATCCCTCCAACTTTTAACTATCAAATCTCAAACGGATTGGCATCTCACGACAACAAATACTATCTTTCATAACAAACTTCACATAGCCCTGAGTGGCCCACTATCCGATAGTTATGACTGTCACCATCAGTTTGTTATAGGCTCTGTTTATAAAAGGGATCCTCTAGATACGTTTTCTCTAGACTCTTTTCTTCCTCCCAAAAATTCTATAACTTTCTTGACTGAGCACTCCATTTCTGTTGGTCGAAAAAGCTAACTTGACCGTCGGAGGATCTTGCCAGAATCGTCACTCTGGGCTTTGGATGAGACTTATTTTGCAGATCACCGGCGGTGACCTCATCTTCTCTAACTCCAGCACTTCTCCAACGGCAACCAAATTTCGCACCAACATAACTGATGCTTGAGTTTTGTCTGTTCTGGAGAGATGGTCTAAGTTTATGTTGATGCAGCATGCCATGAGTAAGAGTAACCATATCTGTGACTGAAACAATCACAGACTGCCAAGCATGTTAATGTGCCTGTCATTCCACTCTCTTGTTCTGGTCTTGCTTTTGTTAAATTTAAACATGAATATGCATATTCTATATTCAGTGGTTGTTTGTCGTTGCTGAACCAAGAAGCTTTTGACATGTACAGGGCAATATTAAATAGATATCCAGGCATTCTAATAGCTTTAGTTGTATTCTTGCGCTAGATGTGAATGGAAATTTGTCAATTTTGAGTTGTTGCGAGTGGATCAACTTGGACATAATATTGACATCCCATAGCTAGTGTTCTTTGCTTTTGTGGACTTGTTACTACAAAGGTGATAGGATAGAGGGAGAAGAAGAACTAGGGAGAGAAGAGAAGAAGATAGAGGAAAGGAGAAAAAGTAGGGAAGAACATGGATAAAGAGAGAAAGGAGATATCTCAATATTCTAAAATTTCAATAATTCAAGTTGTAGTTTCAATAATATAACGTTAGGTTTATATAGTGTTGGCGGTAAAATAATCCTCACCGAAGTCCGGATGATCCCCACCGCATGGATATTAGATGACCTCCCCAAACACGGACGACCTCCATCCGACCACTATAAAGCCCGTCTATGGCATGGTGAACTTCGATCGTTTAAACTGAAATGGAACAACTAACTATCTCATGAAAAGAATGTTTTGTCAACCCTGTGCTGGGGACCCCAGCAGGCAGAACTTTCTTTTGGCCAAACTCCTTCCAGCCATCCAGTGGATTCCATCTGTCCAAACTCTTTTTGATCGCCCGATCTCTCTCCAGTCGCCTGGTAGAGTCCATCCGACTGAACTTCCTCTAGTCGGGCTCCAATCGGCCGAATGGACTCAAATTATAAAAGGACCTCATCGGGGACATAAGTTCAAGTTCTGACTCAACCAGTATTAGTCACTTTGCGAATGACCTTAAAGGTGTCCGAACCTCTCCAAATCATTGGGACCCAGAGTTTTTCACATTCATAGCTTGCTCACATGTGCAAAGGTTCTATCCGAACTCAAATTGTTAATCTCCAACAGACTGATAAGTCATGACAAAGGACACAATTCTCCATAACAAACTCCACATGATCCGAAGGGTCCACTAGCAGGCAGTTACGTCTGTCACTATCTTTGTTACATGCTCCATCTATATAAAGGACTCTCTGGATACATTTTTTTTAAGCTTTCATTTTCATCTTAATTCTCCTGAGCACTCCATTCTTGTTGGTGAGAGAACTGACTTGAGCATCGGAGGATCCTGCCAAAGCCACTCACCTTTGATTTGGATTTCTTCTTATAGGTCTCGTCGGCGGCCTCATCCCCATCTACTCCAGCGACTTCAGCATTGGTACTATTTTTTATACTAAAAGGATTAACGCTAGAGGAAGAGCCCTCTAAGCCCTTATTTTAAAAGGAGTACTCAGTCAATCTTGCTCTTCTTCTACTTTCAACTCCTCCCATTCCTCTTCTTCTAATTGTCGTTTGCTTCTAAAAGATGCTACTGAGGAAGGCTTCTACTCGATGATCTGCTACCTCTGCCATCAGATCTGAACCAGATCCAGTCATCTCGATCCCATCGTCGGTACCTTAACCTCCTCCACCTATAGCTATGATGGATCTAGAGCAGTTTAACCTATTGATTCAGTAGGTTAAGAGTCTCACTGAAGCAGTGCAGTCCATGCAGCAACCTTCGGTGCTGGTCTACCCAGAGAAAACTTCATCAAAATATCGAAACCCGGTGCAAGGAAGGCACACTTGGGGAAATCAGCCAATAACCCTTGAGAAGAAAAAATAGAGAGTGACGAGCCTCTATTCTGATCATGACTCCACCCCCAGAAGATCACTGCCATCATTTAGTCAGAGGACCCTTGAGATTCATGATCGAGAAGATCTCGATCAAACACTTTAGGAGATGAATCAGCAGATCGAGGAACTCCACCATGCTGCCCCTACCTACATTGACAACATTTGCATCGACCCTCCATTCTCTCTTTAAATCATGCAGGAGCCTATCCCGTCGAACTTCATGCTTTCTTAATTTGAGAGTTATGATGGAACCTCAGATCCAGTTGATCATCTTGAGATCTTTCAGATTATGATGCTGCTCCATAATGCATTAGATGTCATTTTGTGCCAAACTTTCTCCTTAACTCTAAAGGAAGCAGCAAAAAATTGATACTCGAGTCTTAAGTTGGGTACGATCTACTTCTTTGATCAAATGAGTCATTAGTTTATAGCTCATTTTATAAGCAGTCAACGTCTAAGGTGAGGTTCGAACTCCGTCATCAACATCAAGTAAAAAAAATGAGAGTCCGTCCGAGCTTACATCAGCCACTTCAATGCTGCTGCACTGAAAGTTTGGAACTTGGACCAATTTATAGCCATGGCCGCGTTGAAGGACAGTCTTCAGAAGAATGATCTTCTATCATTCCTAGAGAGAAAATACTATTAAAAAATATATCCTAAAGTCAATCATCTAGGTTATAGATGGTTGAGCTAAATATAATTTATATTTAAATTTTAATTAAATAAAATTATTATTCTAATAATTTCATTATTTTGTGCATCTTCTTGTAATGAACACTCTGTGATGAAGTGCTTAGGACTGTTTAGACTCGACAAAGGAGGATTTATTGTTTAATCCTTAAACTGATCGTGACCAGATGATTCGTCATTACCTAGGATGATAACGTTAATCAAGAGTAGGTCGTTGTGTGCTATAAGTGTTGATTGTCCTCTTAACCAAAAAGCATGGTGATGCTGTTATGGCATGCAGGTGAAATGTAGGGATATATTTCACTGATCGTGATCTAACTATGGAGCTCTCTTCTGCCAAGATTGCTCACAAAGGATATGGGTATATGTGTTTCTTAGACTTGAGATCACTACGATGACTTGCAAGCAACTCACTGTACTTGAGTATAGAACTATCTAAATTTCTAATTTAGTGATGGAAGGCTATTGGGTGCAGTCAAGTACTTGGCTTGTCGGTGCGTGAGTCAAGATGGGATTGATCTCTCCAAGTGTTGGAGTAAGTGCATTGCTGTATTTCAATTTAGCAAATCCTCGATTGGGATAGTCCATATGATGGATGCTGAATTTTGAAATACAATATGGATGAATTTTTAGGGTTGGTAGTTAATCCTAGATCATCCTATGAGCATCGTGGTCAAGGGGATAAATTATACGGTAACTATATGCCACAAGTTCGTCAATATTGCATTGTAATTTTTGAACTATCTAGACGTCGGGTACCATTACTAGATGATCACATCGATTGGTATAGAAAATTAATTCCTGTGCTACTGGCTTAGGATTCGAATCTATGGGGTCACACAATGAAAGTTTCTATCTAATCTGATGGTTGATCAAAGAATTCCACTGGATTGAGACTCAGTTATTATTGAAAGATTAATTAGCAATTAGATTACTGATTAGCTCAATTTGATTGAGCAATGAAGAATTAATCAAGTCTAATTGAATTTGATTCAATTAGGTTTGATCTGATCAGATCATGTGATGATCTAATCGCTTAGGGAGATGGACCCTGATTTGATCAGGGGTTGGATTTGATTAATTTCTAACTTGATTAGAAATTAGTTAAGTTGGATTAAAGTCTAATATAATTGGGTTTATCCTAGTTTTAATTGGTTAAGATAAATTGATTTGAATGAAACCAATTTGATCGAATTCAAAGCTAGTTTGAATTCCTATTTTCCTGCACCATTGACCTTTGACCCATTTTTTTTCTCCAAGCATATTGAGAATGTGCATAGGATTTCTCCATGCCAGAAGGAAGTTGCGCACCTCCTCTTATCTACCTTTGACTTGGTCTAAGTATTGGATCAGATCAGATTGAGAGCAAGTTGAATTTTGAATTCAACTAATATTGGTTAGTTTGATTGAAACTTCCCAACTTCCTCTCATCCTTATCTCCATGCCTAAAGCTCTCTTTCTCTCACATATTTTTGTGTGTTCTAGGTATGGACGCGTAGAAGGAGAGTCCTTCTGCGCGTCAACCTCTTGGAATTTGCGTTGGAATGGATTAGGAGTCCTCTTGAATTTTGAATTCAAGAGATTGGTTGAAACAAGTTCAAACAAAATCTATTCTTATCCTCCCACGCATATACACCTATTAAAATGTATTTTTTTTCTAGGCGTGTGGAGAGGGATCTATGTGAGAAATCAGATGAGAGGCCTTGGGTGTGCAGGAGGTATTGAAGGATTTCTGTGAGACAGAAATCACAGAAGGGCGTTACCTTCTGGGCGCGAGGTTTTTTTCAAAGAGAGAAAGGGATCAAGGTTCTAAAGGTTGAGCGCTGAATCCTAAAGTAGGGACTTTAGGTTTGGATGGAGAGTTTGAGTGCCGGATCTCCACCAACATTCACCCCCATCTCGTCTTCCTTCATTGCATCTTCTAATTTCTGGAGTGTCCGAAAGATCAGGAGCAATTCGTCGATTAGATCGATGAAGTATTGAAAAATATATCCTAAAGCCAATCATCTAAGTAGTAGATGATTGGAATTAGTATATGAATTATCTAATAATAATAGTTATTTGGCTAGTTCATTATAGAAGTTCTGTCTTCCTTAAATGAACTTCTAAATTATGATGAAGTCCTTAGAACCATAATCAATCAATAAAGAAGGATTTATCGGATGGTTCTTAAATTGTTCATGATCAAATGATAAGTTATTGATAAGGATGATAACTTATCGAGTATAGATCGCTGTATGCCATACGCATTGATTGTCCTCATAACCAAGTGGTGTGGAGACACTGATATGGCATCTGGATGAGATGTAGGAGTACATCTGCACTAAATGTGATCAATGTAGCACTATACTGTCAAGAGTAGCTAACTAAGGCCAATGGGTATAAGTGTCCCTCCGACTTAAGATCATCACAGTGACTTGCAAGCAACTCACTATACTTTGGTGCCGGACTGCTTATATTTTTAATATAGGTTTGAAAGATTTTTGGATATAGTCAAGTACTTGTGAAGTCAGTGTGTGAGTCAAGATAGGATTGACCACTCCTGATTAGCTTCAAGAAGAGAATATCTCGTTGTGTTTCAATTTAGCAAAATCTAGGCTTGAGTAATCCTCGTGAGGTGTCACGAGATTTACAAAATTTTGAGACACAATAGGGATGACTTATATGAGTGTTTGATAGCATACTCAAAGTCATCTTGAGTATTATTGGTCATAGGGATGAATTATACGATAATCATGGGCTAGGATTCTAAGAATGTTGCTTTGCATACATTTGACCTATCAGAACGTTGGAAACTATTGCTAGATGATAACTTCAATTAGTACAGAAATTGGTTCCTGTGCTACCGACTTAGGTTTGAACCTATGGGATAACACACATTAGAGCTTGTAAGTTGATCAGATAGTTAATTAACGATTGAGAATCATTTTAAGGTCAAACTATTAATATGATTGATGTCTGACCTAATGCAAGTATTGCAGGAGGATCGATTAGCAATTGGATTGCTAATTAGCTCAATTTGATTGAGCAATCAGACTGAGATCAAGTTAATTGAATTAAATTCAATTAGAATTAGTTTGGACTTAATTAGATTAAGTCTAGTAAGTTTATTGGATAAGCCAATTGCAAGAAAGAATAATTCCTTGTTTGACTAGGACTTGGGTGCACCTAATTGACTTAAGATTTAAATTAGATTTAAATTTTGATTTAATCTAATTTAATTGGGCTCCTAGTTAGACTAGGATCATCCTTAATTGTGTTTCATTTAATCTAGTTTAAATATGATTTAAATTGGATTCAAACCTATTTTGACCTAGTCAAACAAGAGGAGTCCCAGTTAGACTGGGACTCTCTCTTTCTCTTGCGCCTATTAAAGCCCATGCCAAATATTTAATTTTAGATTTTTTCTATATTTTCCCATGCCTAATATGCTTCTCCACGCCCCATATATCTAGATTATTTGGAATAAAATTTGACTTGGTTAAAATATAGAAAGTTGTTATGCCTTGATAGAGTTTTAGATTTCTAAAACTTTTCCCTCCTCTCTATGGAATAAAACCCAATCCCCATTTTTTTGTGCACCATTTTTTTGGGAGGTTCCATGCCATTTTCCTTCCTTTTCATTGTGAATCATTCACCAAATATGATAGGGAGGCATCCAAGAGTTGGACACCTCCAAAGATTTCATGTTTGACTAGGTCATTTGACCTAGTCTTCCTATCACTTTTGGGATGCCTCCTAAAAGGAGTTGTGGGCATCCAACACACCTGATATTCCATGGTAGAAACTAGGAAAAGGTGAGGAGGGGCATGGAGGTTTGAGGCACCAAGAATCTTGGAGGAGAAAGCTTCTTTAAGACATCAAGTGTTGATGTCTTGTAGAAAAAAGGTAAGATAGAAGAACGTCTTCTCTTATAGTTTTATTTTCAAGGTTTATTTTGTCCTTATTTCTTTGTGATTTTTATGTGATAAGAATCTAAGAGAGATAGAGGATTAGGGTGTAGGATATGTGCTCCAAGGTGTTGGAGCACAGGGATTCTTTTTGAACATGATCTGATCATGTCCTGATTAGAGAAGAAGAAGAAAGGTCTTCTCTTAGGGTTTCTTGGAGAACTCTTCTTCTTCAATTTTTGTAAAATTTTTTTATCAATAAAATCAAAAATCTTAGATCTAGAAACTTAGAAAAAATTCTAGAGGAGAAGGTCTCCTCTTGTCTTAGCATAGAGATGTTTTCAGGACATCAATTATTGATGTCCTAAAGAAGAAGATTTATCTTCTCTTAGGATTTATTTTTTTCTTATTTTATTTTTTAATTTATGGGAGATTCAAGGGTTGAATTCCTTTCTTATTTCTCCTCATGTTCTTCATCTCTTGGAGCGTCCAAGAGATCCGAAGAACATGTATTTGATTGACCATCAGGAGGGATCCGCGAGAAGCTAGCACTTCGAGCGGATCTTCGTTCGATGAACTTTCGATCTGTGTTGTAGATTCATGTAGATCATCTGTAGAGGTCGGACACGTGTGTGGCTCCAAAGACAACAACGATATTCGATCGTGGAGTTCTCGATCCACGCAAGATAAGAGATCTGATCTCTTGATGATCTAGATGCGATCTAGGGTTAGATCTAGAATTATTCTAGATCTAGGTATTGATATGATCAATACCACATGATTAATTTAATTTTAGATTTATATTTGCATCATAACATATTATAGATCCTTAATGTAGGATTTTATAATTTGATTACGTGCATTTATAGATTAAATAGTTTAATCTATGTCTTCTACTGCTCTTTATTTTTGAAAAAATTTTAAAATATATGCATGAAATCCTGTATGTTTATCAGCAATGGTATCAGAGCATCTAGATTCTTTTTTAACATATTCATATATGCTTAAAAATAAATTTAAAAATTAAAATTAATTAAAGATCGTACATACTGCCATAAGGTTATCCTGTTGTAAGGTTAATCTCTTATAATGAAAAGGTTGTTCTAGTATGTGCTTATCTGAACCTGAATTATGAATTATTTAGATTAAATCTAAGAAAATTTATGATTTAATTTTTTTTAATTTGAATCTAAAATTAAATAGATATTAGATCTATTTTTGATTATTTAAATTAGATCTAAATAATATTAGAATTGCATATACTATCATAAGGTTGTTCTGTTGTAAGATTTATTTCTTACAGTGAAAAGGTTATCCTAGTATGTGCTGATCCAAGAAATCTAAATTATAAATATATTAAATAAGATCTAAAATAATTTATAATTTATTTTTAAATTTTAAATCTAATATTAAATAATTTATGATCTGATTTTGATCATTTAGATGAGATCCATTTGATATGTTTCATGTTCTATATCTAGATCCTGATGATACATATGTTGATTTATAATTTTTAATTTTGAATCTAGTTTGAATATATATGATATTTATTTTATAGAATTTTAAATTATGAACTTACTTTCTTCAAAATTCTAGATTCAAAATCCTAGGACATGATCTAAACATTGAAACAAATCAGATCTAAAACCATCATTTGATTTTGATTCAAAGAAAGTATTTACAATTTTAAAATATTTTAAATGATAAAATCATAAATTAGTTCTAAGGTTCCATAAACCTAAACTCATAAGCTTGAATTTAATTGAGAATTAAGTGATTGTTTAGAATCTAGGTTTATGATTTGAAGATCCTAAGATAATTTCATAAAGTATGAGTTAATGGTTAATGGAATAGATTTGATCAGTTCCTTAACTGGGTTAGACCTAGGGTTAGATTAAATGTAGACTTAGTTAAAAAATTGATCAAACCTAATTAATAGTTAATTAGGATTAGGTCATGTCTTTAGATCAACTCAATAGTTGTAGTTAATTAAAGTCCATACATCTAACAAATGGATACTGATCGTGGCTCAGTGGTCGAGCCCGAGTCTTTAGGTAAACCAAATCAAAATTGATAAATCGATTGGTGTCTAAAGTAAGTCTGGCATCTCAAATCGATGGTTTTTAATTGATCGCCCGCTTATCTGACCATTTTTGATGGTGTCTAAGGCAAGCCTTGGTAGACCCTCCCACCGATCTCACTTATCTGACCAATATGGTTAATCAGCTTTTAATTAGGTTGCTCATTGATTCATACTAACCCATGTCACTTAGAAAATCAATGAGACTGATCTCGGTGCCCATGGACTAAAATTGATCCTAGTCCTTGTTGATGACTTGAGGAGTCAGTGGAAGGACTTGACTTGGTGAAGTCAGTAGGAGCAAATTGATCCATATTTTTTCTATCTTTAAATTACTAATAATTTAAATTCTCTAAAATTATTAGGTTCTTAAAATGACGAAGTTATAGAGATAACCGAGTCATAGCCTTCCATTAAGGTATTTGATAATGAGTTCATTAACTCAATAATCATTACAAGCCAAAAGGTCTGGCGTTTGTTGACTAATAGAATTATCATCCATCATATGACGACTTGAATGTGTCTCTCTAATGGTGGTTAAGTTGGCCAACCAAAGTTGGGCTTAATCATTCATTAGTTAGATGCACTAAGTATAGTCATGTTAATGGTTGGACTTAACCGGATCCTTACAGTGGAGGCCAAAGCCTATTGATTAGGTTTCTAGGATAAAATTAAATTACTAGAAGTTGTTTGCCGAAATAATTGATTATGATCCTACTCTTAGATGTACATAGGTTAGCCAACCAAAGTTGGACTCGTATGCAGTCTATGCAAATTCTAGTACCTACTAGGGAATTGAAGTGATTTCTCAAATTGGAGGTAGAGGCTATCAGTTTGAATAAAATAATATGAGAACCTTTAGACTAAAGTCCAAATCTCTAGGCTTAACATAATTCATATACATAGGTCTATGTTCTCTTTTCTCATAGAATAAGGCTAAACTCTAATTGCTCCAATTATTGTTAGATAGTGATAACTTATGGGATCCAACTTCGATAATTAGTATCCAAAGTTAAATTTGGTTCAGTAGTATGAATGGGTTCGTATTGGGGCTTCAAAGCCCAGTCAAAATAATTAGTCCAAGGTTAACCAAAATTAGGCATAATGCTTCTAATGTTAGAAGTAGGATTATAGGAAGAAGATTTATCTTGCTTTCCTTGACCATAATAGGCTAAACACGAGAAATGAGCAAGAGTTACTTATCAAGGATTTTATATGATAACACCTTAAAATTTTTCTATATATAATTTTACTACATGGATATTAGATGTCGGTAGTCTTATGCAATTTGTTGCAAAGACTACAAGTAAGTAGGACATTTAAAAATGATGAGAAATACCTGAACGTTGGAGATGAAAGTCTTGTTTCAATCCTAGCTTTAGAAATTATAAAGCTTATTTTCAATAGATGTCATTTTGAGTGATTGTCACTATTATCCATAATTTATGATAAATGTGATCTCTGATAGCCTTTTGATCAGAGATGGTTATTATTTATCAATAAAAGACATTATTGTGATATTATTATGAATAATATTATAATAATACATGGATAATAAAGAAATAATATTTAACATTTATACAGCCTATTAAAGTGTAATGTACATATCCAAGTTAGATTATGTCATGGATATCTATCTTTGGTATTATAGGCTTAGTCATCTTGACAAGAACAGAATAAATGGGTTAACTTGAGAGAAAAATCTTGACATCAATGATTGTGAATCATTGATAGTCTATGAATCTTGTCTTCTTGAAAAGATGATAAAGTCATCTTTTACTGAAAAAGATGAAGGAGCCAATAAAGTTCTAACTCTCATACATAATGATGAATGTGGACCTATGAGCTTAAGTGCCAAAGGAAGATATTAATATTTCATTTCAAACGACCATCTGATCATGGGTGCGTCTAGCCTGAATCATTTGAAATATTCAAATGATTCAATAATGAAATAAAAAAATAAATTGGATAAGATATTAAAACTCTTCGATTAGATCAAGGAGGCGAATACTTGTTCAGTGAGTTTGTGACATATCTAGGAGAGAATTAGATTCTCTCTCAGTGAATTTCTTTTTGGAACATAGTGTATCTGAAAGAAGAAAATTAAATTTTGTTAGACTTGGTTTAATCCATGATAGCATTCACTTGTCTGTCTGCTTCAGGGTTATGCTCTTATGGCTACTAGTTTTACTATGAATTTATACCAAGTAAATCTATTGTAAAGATTCTATATGGGATATGGATCGGGCATAGATCTAGACTCTCTCACCTTCGGATTTGGAGTTGATCGACTTATGTCAAAATTTGCACATAGATAAACTTGGATCCTATCCAATAAGTGTTTAAGGGTTATTAATTCTACCATGCTAAAGAACATAAGATGTTCATCAGCAGTAGGACATTCCTTTCGGAAAGGAGTTTCTTAGAGAAGAAATTGATGCTTATCAAATTGAACTTGTAAAAGTTTGACTAGTAGAAAAAAACCGACATTATCTGGTAAACCTACAGAATCAGATTTGATCAGATCAAATTTGGAGCCCATTAAAGTATCATCTTTAAGGAGATCTGGTAGAGTACCGCATTAGCCGGACAAATACTTTAGTATCAAGATCGGGACAACGATCCTGTTGGGCTTAATGAGAACTACAAGGATCCGATCATCTATAGGGATACAATGCAGTGGTCTAACTCTGAGAAGTGGCTTGGAGCCACATGATCTAAATTGAAGTCTATGAAAATCAATAGTGTATGGACACTAGTTGATTCACCTGAAGGGATAAAATCCATTGGATGTGAATAAATTTTTAATAGGATCAGATAGTGCAGACGGAAAGGAAAGAACCTATAAAGCCCATCTGAGTATCATCTCAGAGTTCGAACATACATTCTGAACGTATATCTTTGTTATGAACAAAGATAAACCCTATATTTATAATTGGATAAAATATTTTATAGTATTATTTCTTGTGATGTTTGAAGATAATTCTCTTCGAAAATGTCTTCTAGCATTAAAGAATAAAGGTTGCTATCATCTTTTTCATTAAGAAGACTGAAGGGAAATCCTGATTTCCCGGTCCAGGTTCGTTCCAGATCTGATTAGATCAAGAGATATATTTCAAAAATTTTTCTCTTGATCCCAATCAGATCTTGATATATTTTCAGATCTGATTCTTATTATTTTAATAAATAAAATAAAATAAGATAAATTAAATCAAATTTAATTTACCTGATTTGGGTAATCCTATTACCCTGTTAGATGATCCTGATTGCAGCGGAAGGTTCTGGATCTCTAGCCACGCAAGCGCCTGGCCTCTACCGGTATCCACTCGGGTTGGATCTGGAGATCCTCTTCTTCTCTATCACACCTCCAAAAATCAGATCTGGATCTGATCTGGAGGATCTTCAAAACTCTTTTGAAGATCTGCAGTCGTCCTTTTGCAGCAGCGCAGCCTTCTTGCTTTTGATCGCCTTTCCTTGATCTGAATCGCACCAACCAAAAGTCCAAAACTCCTTTTGGACGTGGAGAGCAAGGGGAGAAGAGACTATGGCATGGAGAAGGAGGGGAGAGGCAGCCTTGGGGCGTGGGGTTTCTCAATTGAATTGCATTTCTTAATTTAGGGTTGGGCGCAGGGTCTTATTTATAGACTAAGCTTGTGATCCAACTCCTCTTCCTCCCAACCAATCACAACCCTTTGTGAAATCAGATCTAAATCTGATTGGTGGGAATAGAGACCCCTGGATTCCTCCTTAGAGGGCGCCTAAGACCAGTCAAAGTTGGTTCTTAGGAAGAACTCTAATTGGAATCCAAAAAGGAGATGGAGTCCTTGTCCAACAAGGACTCCTAGGCGCCTCCTACTTGGGCTCACGCCACCCTAGGGTGGCGTGCGCCCTTCTCCTTGCCAGGTTCTGGCAGGGGGACAGGCCCCCACCAGCTCTCCAATAGGTGCATGACATGTGGTCAAAAGTCAAAGTGTCAATGGTCAACGTTTGACCAGTCAAAGGTAGACTTTTGACCAAAGTCAAAGAACAAGAAATGGCAGGTGACCAAAAATGGCAGGTAATGTCTTACAAATAAGACAACCTTTTCTGACTTGGACAACCTCCAGTCAGACCATATGAAGGCCTCTGATTGAGCACAAACTCCTTTGGCTCAGTCAGGACAACTTATTTATGATAGTAAAAGAAGAACGTTAGGTTCAATCGAGTGCTAGCACGATTTCCTTGAACCTAATTGAATCTCATTCAGATCAATTGAACTAGATCAGTTCAATTGATGATCACCAGATTCAAACCCTTGTTTGTGTGACCCAGTTAGGTTCAGTTCTGTATGGTAATGGGATATGTCATGATCTCTATCATCGACATCATCGAAACTCCTTTCGATGGATCAGAACTCTTCTGATTCGAACAGCTAGAATGATCGATCATCTAAATCATTCTAATTGCTCCCAAAATCCACCAGTGACACCTAGCAGTATATGGTGGCAACCCATCAGAGCTGAATGCGAACCTCTTGGTGCAGCTACCTGTGTGATTAAGTTCTTCTATCTTGAGCCCCGATCAGATTAGGGTTAAGGTGAACTCGTCAAACCCTAGTCTCTGTCATATGATGTAATCATTCGATTCGAGTCCAATGTGAAAATCTAAATAGAAACTCTTTCTATTATTTCACTCTACCATGGCCATGGATTTCTGGACTTGATTCTCATGATCATCATAGGGCTGCTCCTCTACCACCGAGGTAGATAGATTCCATCTTGATGCAATCCAGTTCCTACAATGAACATGTCATAGCCAACATACACCTCAGGGTTCCATATGGCTAGGAGACCGAGTAATGGTGTAGTCAAACTATAACACCCTCAAGGTGAACTGCCGATGCATCTCAGGTCAAAGAACCAGACACACTACTGCAGCATCGAGTCAGTCATTGACGAGAAGGTAGACTCCCTAATGACTACTCGAGGTGGTCACGCTCAGTGCCCTCGTTCTCTAACGAGTACCTGTACTCTCGCTCCGGTGTCTCCACACCGTAGACTCAAGACTCATCTACTAAAGAGAAGCGATTGTACACCAACCTTCCGGATCAATCACCATCCTCGTGATGATCCTATGGTCGGGAGCATTTTATGAGTTAATAATGATTATTCATGTCTTAAATTTTCAACTCTTGAAAATATGAATTATCATTACCATTAACTCAAAGGATGTATCACAGACACTAAATACACATATGTGATAGAAAATAACCCATTTTATTTAATTATAGTCAAAATTATAATTTTGCCCCTAGAAGTGTATTACAAGTGTCAGCCAATTCTGGCTTCTAGGGCACATATATCTAACAATCTCCCACTTGTCCTAAAGCCAATTGGCTACAAGTCTAAGTCCCATCTTCTCAAGGTGGGCTTCGATCTTCTGCTGGCCCAACGGCTTTGTAAGTGGGTCTGCCACATTATCTGTGGAGTTGACTCTCTTGACCTCAACGTAACCTTTCTCAAGGTAATCGCGGATGAGATGGTATCGCCGCTCAATGTGCTTGGACTTCTGGTGAGACCTCGGCTCCTTAGCAAGGGCTATGGCGCCATTGTTGTCGCAGTAAAGAGGAATGGCATCTGATGGCATTACTCCAATTTCTGCAGCAAACTTCTTGTACCAGAATGCTTCCTTTGCAGCCTCTGATGCAGCGATATATTCTGCTTCCATGGTGGAATCTGCTATCACAGTTTGCTTGGAACTCTTCCAGCTGACAGCTCCACCATTGCACACAAACAGACTTCCAGATGTCGACTTTCGATCATCTATATCGGACATGAAAGTCCGAGTCTGTGTATCCCTGGAACTTGGAGTTCTCCATTACCAAAGACCAACATCATATCCTTAGTTCTTCTCAAGTACTTAAGGATACATTTCACAGAAGTCCAGTGTTCTTCACCTGGATTTGACTGATATCTGCTTGTGACACTCACAGCATGGGCTATATCAGGTCGTGTACATAGCATGGCATACATGAGGCTCCCTATTGCAGAAGCATAAGGGATCTTGCTCATGCGTTCTATTTCCTCAGGTGTGCTGGGGCACATCTTCTTGGAAAGATGAATACCATGTCTGAAGGGTATTAATCCCCTCTTAGAGTTTTCCATACTAAACCTCTTTAGTACTTCCTCTATGTACATCTTCTGTGAAAGTCCTAGCATCCTATTCGGTCTATCCCTATAGACCTTAATTCCTAGAATAAAGGATGCTTCACCTAGGTCTTTCATGGAGAATTCCTTGGACAACCACATCTTGACTGATGTCAACATGGGAATATCATTCCCAATAAGGAGGATGTCATCCACGTACAATACGAGGAAGACAACAGCGCTCCCACTGACCCTTTTGAAAACACATGGTTCCTCTTCATTTTTGATGAAACCAAACTTTTTGATCACATCATTGAAACGAGTGTTCCAGCTCCGAGATGCTTGCTTAAGTCCATATATGGACCTTTGCAGCTTGCAAACCTTGTGATCAGTATCACTGGATGTGAAACCTAGCGGCTGTTCCATATAGATATCTTCCTCAAGATATCCATTTAGGAATGCCGTTTTCACGTCCATTTGCCATATTTCATAATCGAAATAGGCTGCAACAGCAAGCAATGTGCGGATGGATTTTAGCATAGCTACCGGGGAAAAGGTATCCTGATAGTCAATGCCTTCGTTGACTATAACCTTTTGCCACCAGTCTAGCCTTGAATGTCTCCACATTCCCATCTGCACCAATCTTTCTCTTGAAGATCCATTTACACCCAATAGGTACTATACCTTCTGGTGGATCTACCAAGGTCCAGACTTGGTTTGAGTGCATCGAGTCAATTTCTGACTTCATTGCCTCAAGCCATTTCTCGGAGTCGATATCTGATATCGCCTCGTTGTAGGTTTTGGGATCATCACCATGAGCACCATTACCTATGAGGAACATTTCCTCTACGTCCTCTGAAATAATACCTAAGTATCTTTCAGGGGGACGGGAAACTCTTTCCGATCTACGAGGTGGAGGAGGTAGTGTTCTTATTGGCTCAACCTGATTTGGTTCCACTTGGTCCTTAGCTCGTTCTGCTTGTGAGACTTTCTCATCAAGCTTAATCTGCTTTCCAATGCCGCTATCTTGAATAAACTATTTTTCAAGAAAGATGGCATGTCGACTCACAATCACATTGTGGTCTTCTGGAATGTAGAAATAGTATCCTAATGACTCTTTAGGATATCCTATGAATCGAGCTCTAAAGGACCTAAACTCTAACTTGTCCGCTTGTTGTCTTTTGACATGAGCCGGACAACCCCAAATTCTGAGATGACTCAGACTTGGTTTCTTACCGTGCCATATCTCATACGGTGTGGTAGGAACGGTTTTAGAGGGAACCCTATTCAGTAGATAGATTGAAGTTAATAATGAATGTCCCCAAAGAAAATCTGGGAGGTCTGTGAAGCTCATCATGGATCGAACCATATCCAATAGAGTCCGATTTCTCCGTTCTGAAACCCCGTTGAGTTGAGGTGTTCCTGGTGGAGTCCATTGAGAGACTATGCCATTTTCCTTAAGATAGTCTAGGAATTCCCGGCTAAGGTATTCACCTCCTCGATCTGATCGAAGAACCTTAATGGGTTTTCCAGTTTGTTTTTCTACTTCATGTCTGAATTCTTTGAACTTTTCAAAGGCTTCAGACTTGTGTCTCATAAGATACACATACCCATACCTAGACAGATCATCGGATAAAGGTAATGAAGTAGACAAAATTGCCTCTAGCCGGCACATCGAATGGGCCGCACACATCAGTATGTACTAGGGCAAGGAGATCTGTGGCCCTCTCCCCATGTCCAACAAAAGGGAGTTTAGTCATTTTGCCTTGAAGACAAGATTCACAAGTTGGATATGACTCAAAAGTCAATGGACTCAATAGCCCATTTTTCTCCAATTTGTTAATCCTATCTTCTGCTATATGACCTAATCTCAGGTGCCATAGATATCTGTCATTTGGACTATCCCTAGGTCGTTTGGCATTCACAAGTTTTGCTCGAATAATAACGAGCATACCTCCAGAAGGACCTTCCTTCTTGTTCTTCAGGGTGGCCAGGTAAGTAGGGCAGTTTCGCTTCCAATGGCCGTCGCTGTTGCAATGAAAATACTTTCCTTTGCCATCGGCCTTTTTCTTCGGTTCTGCCTTCTTCTTCTTTGATCCTTCCACCTTTTGCTTTTTCACAGACTTCTTTTTCTTTCCATAAGACTTTCTTTTGGAAGAAGTCCGTTCCATAGCAAGAACTGAGCCTTTAGAACCTTTCATAGAAAGCTCAGCGGTAACCAGCATATTCATTCAACTCGGCCAAGGAATTTTGAAGTTTATGCATGTGGTAATTCATGATGAATTGCCCATATGCATCAGTCAAGGATTGCAGAATAATATCGTTCTGCAGGATCCAAGTCCAACTTCACACCGAGCTTCTCAAGCTCTTCCATGTCCTTGATCATTGTCAGACAGTGATCTTGGACTGACTGCCCATCACGCATCTTAGCCTTAAAAAGTCATTTCGTGACTTGATATTTGGCTGCGCGACTCTGTTCACCAAACATCTCCTGCAGGTGAGCCAACATTTGGCGAGCAGTCCCGATATCTTCATGTTGGCGCTGGAGCTCATCAGACATCGAGCCCAACATGTAAGTATCTGGCCTTATTATCTTCGTCAATCCATTTTTCCAGAGACGCTCTCTGTTCAGTGGATGGACGAGCTGGTAAGGTGGGAGGGTCCTGGTCCAAAACATGGTGTTAACTTCTCTGAACCCAAAAATAATTTTGTAGTTCCTGAGCCAATCTTTATAATTGGGTCCAGTCAGTCTATGTGTGTCCAGGATACGTGCCAAGTGGGTTGGACGCAGACATTTTCCTGTAGAGAGTCAAAGATTCTAGTTAGATACTGTAATTTTGACTTGACCAATTTATTTAGGGATTTTATTTTTAAACAAATTAGCTCCCACTATTTTCTCGGATCCCTACACTCCCTCTGTAGAGATGCGAAAATCTCCACGATTGATGATTTCTAGTGGGTGGTGCGGTCTCACCAACTGACTCATCACCTCACCTAACAGTTATTGGTGATGGGTTAGCCAATGAGTGAACAACTCTTGTTCAATGATTCTCTAATCATGGTGCACCCAAACTTGGTCTCTAATTCATGAATCTCACCGTATCCGGAATATTGATCCACTCCTTAGTTAAGTCAGACCCACCATTTGCATAGACTGGGTTCCTAATTGGAGTCTCTCACCGTATCCGAAATATTGAGCCCAACTCATCCTCCAGCCCATAGCATCCAATGCCTAATAGACATGGTTGCGTCTTCCCGGTGCAACTGAGCCACTGTATCCAGCCGAGAACAATCAACCCCGGGAAGGGCCCGCACATCTACAATGGTGGAAGACCTCAGACTTAATCTTTTCTTAGGGAGAATTGATTCAGGTCTCATTAAACTAGACTTGGCTTAGTCATAACAATTATGACTAACCTAGTGGCATGGGTTAGCTCGGATTATTGACCACCTCAGATCAGAACTGTGTCAACAGATATGGCCAGGTAAGTGAGACCGGTGGAAGGAATATGCCATTAACTCGTACAAGAACGCATTCAGGTCGAGTAGCTTCCAATTAAAAACCAGTCGGTCGTCTGTGCCAAACTTACCTTAGACACCAAATTGTTGAGTCAGAACCAATTGGGTTAGCCTACAATCCAGACTCTAACCTCTGAGCCTAATTAGGTCTTGCTTGATCGTGACTCGATCTTGACCCAGACTTAATCCTATTAGGCTGGTCAATTTAAGCATTGTTGATCCCATCTAACCAACTCTTGATTCGGTTTGATCAACCGCTTAGACCTAATTGAGCTACCCAAGCCCGAACCCAGTATTATGAATATGTCTTAGATCTGAAATTCTCAATTTTAGACCTAATTAATATTCCATAAACTTAATTCTTAATTAAGTAGGGTTCATAAACAAAATATGCACAATAAATCCTAGGGTTTCAGGATCTAGGGTTTTGCAGAAAGTAAGTTTTGGGTTTCTGATTAAGGACGAACACGCAGCACCCCTACACATCATAAGAACACCCCATCGAATGGGAAGAGAGGGCCTTTAAACCCTTCTTCGTTCTTATGACCGGACGGCCAAGAGGAACGCCTTAATCAGGAACATGTCAATACTACAAAACAGTTATTAGATCTATATCATATATCTCATATACAAATTTAGATCTAATCATGGCATATTTTGCATACATCTCATGTATCATAATCATGCATATTTTCAGATCTAAATTATCTCATAATAATCTAAAAAATTAGATTTAAATTGATCTAATCAAAATAAATTCTAATCTAGACAATTATGTAGAACTATTCTACAACTAGTCTAGACATGCATCAATCATATCTCATATGATATTCAAAAATTAAATAATTTTTATTTGCTATTTTATCAGATGTTATTATAACACTTATAATATCAGAAAATAGTAAATAAGAAGATCTAAAATATGATTTAATCAGATTAAATCAAAGACATGCAAAACTATTCTATAGAACTATTCTATTCTAGAACTAGTCATGCATATCTTCATAATCTTAGATCCAAATCATTTAATTTTAATTTTTTCTGATTTCAGATCTGATCACATCTCATGTGACATCTGAAATCACTTTATTTTCTAATTAAAATAAAATTTAAAATTAGATCTAAATAATTTTAGAACCATGGCTCTGATACCAGTTGAAGGGAAAATCCTGATTTTCCCGGTCCAGGTTCGTTCAGATCTGATCAGATCAAGAGATATATTTCAAAAATTTTTCTCTTGATCTCAATCAGATCTTGATATGTTTTAGATCTGATTCTTATTATTTTAATAAATAAAATAAAAAAGATAAATTAAATCAAATTTAATTTACCTGATTTGGGTAATCCTATTACCCTGTTGATGATCCTGATTGCAGCGGAAGGTTCTGGATCTTAGCCACGCAAGCGCCTGGCCTCTACCGGTATCCACTCGGGTTGGATCTGGAGATCCTCTTCTTCTCTATCACACCTCCAAAAATTAGATCTGGATCTGATCTGGAGGATCTTCAAAACTCTTTTGAAGATCAGCAGTCGTCCTTTGCAGCAGCGCAGCCTTCTTGCTTTTTGATCGCCTTTCTTTGATCTGAATCGCACCAACCAAGGTCCAAAACTCCTTTTGGACGTGGAGAGCAAGGGGAGAAGAAGTTATGGCATGGAGGAAGGAGGGGAGAGGCAGCCTTGGGGCGTGGGGTTTCTCAATGAATTCATTAGAATCTGAGTTGGGCGCAGGGTCTTATTTATAGACTAAGCTGTGATCCAACTCCTCTTCCTTCCCAACCAATCACAACCCTTTGTGAAATCAGATCTAAATCTGATTGGTGGGAATAGAGTCCCCTGGATTCCTCCTTAGAGGGTGCCTAAGACCAGTCAAAGTTGGTTCTTAGGAAGAACTCTAATTGGAATCCAAAAAGGAGATGGAGTCCTTGTCCAACAAGGACTCCTAGGCGCCTCCAACTTGGGCACACGCCACCCTAGGGTGGCGTGCGCCCTTCTCCTTGCCAGGTTCTGGCAGGGGGACAGGCCCCCACCAGCTCTCCAATAGGTGCATGACATGTGGTCAAAAGTCAAAGTGTCAATGGTCAACGTTTGACCAGTCAAAGGTAGACTTTTGACCAAAGTCAAAGAACAAGAAATGGCAGGTGACCAAAAATGGCAGGTAATGTCTTACAAATAAGACAACCTTTTCTGACTTGGACAACCTCCAGTCAGACCATATGAAGGCCTCTGATTGAGCACAAACTCCTTTGGCTCAGTCAGGACAACTTATTTATGATAGTAAAAGAAGAACGTTAGGTTCAATCGAGTGCTAGCACGATTTCCTTGAACCTAATTGAATCTCATTCAGATCAATTGAACTAGATCAGTTCAATTGATGATCACCAGATTCAAACCCTTGTTTGTGTGACCCAGTTAGGTTCAGTTCTGTATGGTAATGGGATATGTCATGATCTCTATCATCGACATCATCGAAACTCCTTTCGATGGATCAGAACTCTTCTGATTCGAACAGCTAGAATGATCGATCATCTAAATCATTCTAATTGCTCCCAAAATCCACCAGTGACACCTAGCAGTATATGGTGGCAACCCATCAGAGCTGAATGCGAACCTCTTGGTGCAGCTACCTGTGTGATTCAGTTCTTCTATCTTGAGCCCCGATCAGATTAGGGTTAAGGTGAACTCGTCAAACCCTAGTCTCTGTCATATGATGTAATCATTCGATTCGAGTCCAATGTGAAAATCTAAATAGAAACTCTTTCTATTATTTCACTCTACCATGGCCATGGATTTCTGGACTTGATTCTCATGATCATCATAGGGCTACTCCTCTACCACCGAGGTAGATAGATTCCATCTTGATGCAATCCAGTTCCTACAATGAACATGTCATAGCCAACATACACCGTAGACTTAAGACTCATCTACTAAAGAGAAGCGATTGTACACCAACCTTCCGGATCAATCACCATCCTCGTGATGATCCTATGGTCGGGAGCTGTTTATGAGTTAATAATGATTATTCATGTCTTAAATTTTCAACTCTTAAAAATATGAATTATCATTACCATTAACTCAAAGGATGTATCACAGACACTAATGGTAGTGAGCAAATACCAGTCTAATCCAAGTGAGAGCCACTAAAAGGTTGTATAGACAATCCTTAACTATTTAAAAAATACTAAGGTTCAGTAACTCAAATATGGAAGTACTGACTTAAAATATGTGGATATTTTAATTTTAGTCAAAACAAGATGACAATAAGAGAATGTCGAGTCATACCCTAATTATAGGAGTAATCTGCTGGAAAGGTTTCAAGTAGTGTACTATAGCCTATTCAGTTAGTAATGTAGAGTACATCGTAGCATATGATGCTATCATGTAAGCTGTATAGTTGCTAAGGTTCATTAGCAGGTTGGGAGTGGCACCCTCCACCGATGGTCTAGTTCTATCGTAGCACTAGAGCCATAGCTCAGGTTAAAGAACCCAAGGACCAGCATATTTTGCATCGCTTTCACCTTAGATATTAGATCTAGGTGACGTCGATCTTTAGAAGATCGATGTAAAAGGAGAAGTTGGTTGTCCTCGTAATCAAGTGGTGTGGAAATATTGGTATAGCATCCATATGAGATGTAGGAGTACATCTGCACTGAACATGACCAATGTAGCACTCTACTATCAAGAGTAGCTAGCTAAGGCCAATGGATATAAGTGTCCCTCAAATCCGAGATCACCATAGTGATTTGCAAGTAACTCACTGTACTTTGGTGTCAGACTGCCTATATTTCTAATATAGATTTAAAATGTTCTAGGTATAGTCAAATACTTGTGAAGTTAGTGTGTAAGTCAAGATGGGATTGACCACTCTTGATTAGCTTCAGGAAGAGAATGTCTCGTTGTGTTTCAATTTAGCAAAACCCAGGCCTGGATAATCCTCATGAGGTATTACGAGATTTGCAAAATTTTAAGACACAATAGAGATGACTTATATGAGTATTTGATAGTATACTCAAAGTCGTCTTGAGCAATATTAGTCATAGGGATAAATTATATGGTAACCATGGGCCAGGATTTTAAGAATGTTGCTTTGCATACATTCGACCTATCCAGACATCAAAAACCATTGCTAGATGGTAACTTCGATTGATACAAAAATTAGTTTCTATGCTATCGACTTAGGTTCGAATCTATGAGATCACACATATTAGAGCTTGTAACTTGATCAGATGGTTAATCGATGATTGAGAATCATTTTGAGATCAAACTATCAATACGATTGATGTTTGACTTAATGTAAGTATTGTAGGAGAATCAATTAGCAATTAGATTACTAATTGGCTCAATTTGATTGAGCAATTGGACTGAGATCAACTCTAATTGAATTAGATTCAATTAGAATTAGTTTAGACATAACTAGATTAAGTCTAGTTATTTTATTGGATAAGCCAATTACAAGAAAGAATAATTTCTTATTTGACGAGGATTTGGATGTACCTAATTGACTTAGGATTTAAATCAGATTTAAATCTTAATTTAATATGATTTAATTAGACTCCTAGTTGGACTAGGATTATTTTTAATTAGATTGTATTTAATCTAATTTAAATATGATTTAAATTAGGTTCAAACCTATTTTGACCTAGTCAAACAAGAGGAGTCCCACTTGGACTGGGACTCTCTCTCTTTCTCTTGTGCTTATTAAAGCCCATGCCAAATATTTAATTCTAGATTTTTTCTATATTTTTTCATGCTTAATATGCTTCTCCACGCCCCACATATCTGGATTATTTGGAATAAAATTTGACTTGGCCAAAATATAGAAAGTTGTTATGCCTTGATAGAGTTTTAGATTTCTAAAACTCTTCCCTCCTCTCTATGGAATAAAACCCACTCCCCATATTTTTGTGCGCCATTTATTTGGGAGGTTCCATGCCATTTTCCTTCCTTTTCACCATGAGTCATTCACCAAATATGATAGGAGGGCGTCCAAGAGTTGGACGCATCCAAAGTTTCCATGTTTGACTAGGTTGTTTGACCTAGTCTTCCTATCTCTTTTGGGATGCCTCCTAAAAGGAGTTGTGGGCATCCAAAACACCTGATATTCCATGATGAAAACTAGAAAAAAGTGAGGAGGGGCGTGGAGGTTTGAGGCGTTAAGAATCTTAGAGGAGAAAGCTTCTTTAAGACATCAAGTGTTGATGTCTTATAGAAAAAAGGTAAGAGAGAAGAACGTCTTCTCTTATAGTTTTATTTTCAAGGTTTATTTCGTCATTATTTCTTTGTGATTTTTATGTGATAAGAATCTATGAAAGAGAGAGAGAGAGAGAGAAAGAAAGAGAGAGAGAGAGAGAGAGAGGATTAGGGAATGAGATATGTGCTCCAAGGTGTTGGGGCATAGGGATTCTTTTTGGATATGATCTGATCATATCCTGATGATAGAAGGAGAAGAGAAGAAAGGCCTTCTCTTAGGATTTCTTAGAGAACTCTTCTTCTCCAATTTTGTGAAAATTTTATATGAATAAAATTAGAAATCTTAGATCTAAAAACTTAGAAAAATCCTAGAGGAGAAGGTCTTCTCTTGTCCTAGTATAGAGATGTTTTCAGAATATCAATCGTTGATGTCCTGAAGGAGAAGATTTATCTTCTCTTAGAATTTTTTTTTTAATTTTATTTTTTGATTTATGAAAGATCCAAGGGTTAGATTTCTTCCTTATTTCTCCTCATGTTCTTCATCTCTTGGAGTATCTAAGAGATCCTTAGAACATGTATTTGATTTACCATTAGGAGGGATCCGCGAGAAGCTAGCACTTTGAGTGGATCTTTATTCGACGAACCTTTGATCTATATTGTAGGTTCGTATGGATCACCTGTAGAGGTCAGATGTGTCTGCGGCTCCAAAGGCAATAATGAGATTTGACTGCGGAGTTCTCGACCTACGCAAGATAAGAGATCTTTTCTCTTGGTGATCTAGATGCGATCTAGGGTTAGATCTTGAATTATTCTAGATCTATGTATTGATATGATAAATACCACTTATGATTAATTCAATTTTAGATTTATATTTACATCATAACATATTATAGATCCTTGATATAGAATTTTATAATTTGATTACGTACATTTATAGATTAAATAATTTAATCTATATTTTTTGCTATTCTTTATTTTTAAAAAAATTTTAAAATCTATGCATAAAATCCTACATGTTTATGAGCACGAAGGTCGGCTGTCGAAGGCCCCAGAAAGGAGCTTGCACTCCAAAGGGGCTGATCAGGACCAGGGGCTCCATGTGGACTCACCATAGTGGTTGGACACATGTGTGGCTGCAATGCGATTGAGAGCAATTTTCTGGTAGATCCAGATTACGATGATCATCTATCCATGCATAGGTATTATACTTTGAACATAGATTGGTCAGCAAATGTGATATACTAATCGATTATATTTTATTTTTCTAATGCATATTAACATGTCAAAAATTCTAAAGTAAGATTTTATGATTAGATCATAGCACGCAGTAAATTAATATAAATTAATTTAGCTTTCGCTGTTATTTTTTTGAAAAAAATTTGAAAAGCATGCTTACAATCCTGCTAGATTTTTTTTAGATGGTATCAGAGCAGCAGGTTGCTCGACATATTTTGATGTAAATTAGAAAGATTTAATATATAACATAGTGATAGCACGGACTATAGGTTGTCCTGTTGTAAGGTTTATCCCTTACAATGGAGAGGTTGTCTTGGTATGTTGCGATCTATAACATTGATCATAAAAATTTTAGATATGATCTAATAAATTTTTATGATATATTTTGAATTGATTTAAATTTAAATTTCATCATAAATTAGTGTTTAGATTAGATCTAAATATTTCATGATTTTTTATATAATGTACATAGGTTTAGATTAAACTTGCACAGGATCTTGTGAAGATTCTGTTTGCTGGTCGAGCTAACTATCTCAGGAATCGAGCCAGCTCGACCAGTGTGCCAGTCTAAAATGGTCTTTGGACTACTGCTCCAGCTAGCTCGATCAGAAATTGGGTCAGCTCGACTTTTACTCGGGCTAACTAGGATTGGATCCGAGCCAGCTCGATTGAAAGTCAACCTTCTGTACTTTTGCTCGAGGCGTTGTTTCAGAAATTCAGCTGACTCGGCTTATGATCGGGCCGACTCAGATTTCGACTCGAATGGGATCCGAGCCAGCCCAACAAAATATTGGATTTCTAATTTTTTCTGCTTGAGCTAGCTGTCTCAGGGACCGAGCTAAGCTCGGCTTCTACTTAGGCCAGCTCGAATGGGATCCAAGCTAGTCCGATCGAGAAGTTAGCTGAAGCTTTTTGATGGCTATTTTTAATTGAACAAATCTATAACTAGTGCTTGTTTGTGAAATAAGCTAACCCATTTTTGAAATAAGTCGACCTATTTAGTGAAACAATGCTAGGTTGTCAAGAATCTTTCAAAAAATTAAAAATTATTTTCAAAATGCCCAACCCCAACTCCTCAGTCCAAAACTTAATTAAAAGAATTGAGTGTTGTCTAGTAGGATCTAGAATTATGAATTAAAGATCCTAAGAT
>QRFJ01003619.1:35710-82901 GCA_006176705.1 Cocos nucifera
CTGACTTAAAACTTTTGGGATATACTGATTCCAATTTTCAATTAGATCATGATGATAGCAAGAGTGTGTCAGGTTATGTGTTTACCCTGAATGGAGGAGCGGTCTGCTGGAAGAGTTTCAAGCAGCACACTATGGTCGATTCTATGTGTGAGGCAGAGTATGTCATGGCATCTGATGCTGCGAAGGAAGCTGTGTGACTGTGGAAGTTTATTGACGAGCTGGAAGTGGCACCTTTCTTGGATGGTCTGGTTCTACTTTACTATGATAGCACTGGAGTCATAGTTCAAGCGATGAAGTCGAAGGCACATCAGCACGCCAAACACATTCTACATCGCTATCATCTTATATGAGAAATCATAGAGCGAGATGATGTCAAGCTTCAGAAGATTAATGGAAAGGAGAACATGGCCGACTCATTTACTAAAGCTCTCAGAATCAAAGAGTTCGATAATCATAAATGGAAGATGGATATTTGATACTATTCTGAGTGGCTTTACTCTAAGTGGGAGTTGTTGAAAAATATATCCTAAAGCTAATTATCTAGGTTGTAGATGGTTGAGTAAAATGTAATTTATACTTAAATTTTAATTAAATAAAATTATTATTTTGGTAATTTCATCATTTTGTGCATCTTCCTATAACAAACTCTCTGTGATAAAGTTCTTAGGGCTATTTAAACTCGATAAAGAAGGATTTATCATTTAGTCCTTAAACTGATCGTGATCAAATGATTCGTTGTTACCTAGGACGATAATATTAATCAAGAAGAGGTTGTTGTGTGCCATAAGTATTGGTTGTCCTCTTAATCAAGAAGTATGGTGATGCTATTATGGCATGCAGATGAAATATAGGGGTATATTTCATTGATCGTGATCCAACTGTGGAGCTCTCTTTTGTCAAGATTGCTTGCAAAGGATATGGGTATATGTGTCTCTTAGACCTGAGATCACCATGGTAACTTGCAAGCAACTCACTATACTTAGGTATCGTGACTACTTGAATTTCTAATTCAGTGATGAAAGGCTATTGGGTGCAGTTAAATACTTGGCTTGTCGGTGCATGAGTCAAGATGGGATTAACCCCTCTAAGTGTTGGAGTAAGTGTATCGCTTTATTTTAATTTAGCAAATCCTCGACTGAGATAGTCCATATGATGGATACTGAATTTTGAAATACAATATGGATGAATTTTTAGGATTAGCAGTTAACCCTAGATCATCCTATGAGCATCGTGGCCAAGGGGATAAATTATACGATAACCATATGCCACAGGTCCGTCAATATTGCATTACAATTTTCAATCTATCCGGACGTCGGATACCATTGCTACACGGTTGAATATTTTTGTTGTAGATTGATTTCACTTTTCAGTTTGGTTGAGTCACTTAAGATAATCCCCGAAAAATTTAGTGGAAATCTGTGAAAAACTGATTTTCCGGTCCAGGTTCGTCCAGATCTGATCAGATCAAGAGATATATTTCAAAAATTTTTCTCTTGATCCCAATCAGATCTTGATATATTTCAGATCTGATTCTTATTATTTTAATAAATAAAATAAAATAAGATAAATTAAATCAAATTTAATTTACCTGATTTGGGTAATCCTATTACCCTGTAGATGATCCTGATTGCAGCGGAAGGTTCTGGATCTAGCCACGCAAGCGCCTGGCCTCTACCGGTATCCACTCGGGTTGGATCTGGAGATCCTCTTCTTCTCTATCACACCTCCAAAAATCAGATCTGGATCTGATCTGGAGGATCTTCAAAACTCCTTTTGAAGATCAGCAGTCGTCCTTTGCAGCAGCGCAGCCTTCTTGCTTTTGATCGCCTTTCTTTTGATCTGGAATCGCACCAACCTAAGTCCAAAACTCTTTTGGACGTGGAGAGGAGAAGGAGGAGAAGTTTAGGCATGGAGGAAGGAGGGGAGAGGCAGCCTTGGGGCATGGGAAATCTCTATTCTAATTGCATTTGAATCTGAGTTGGGCGCAGGGTCTTATTTATAGACTAAGCTTGTGATCCAACTCCTCTTCCTCCCAACCAATCACAACCCTTTGTGAAATCAGATCTAAATCTGATTGGTTGGAATAGAGACCCCTGGATTCCTCCTTAGAGGGTGCCTAAGACCAGTCAAACTGGATTCTTAGTAGAACTCTGATTGGAATCCAAAAGGGAGGTGGAGTCCTTGTCCAACAAGGACTCCTAGGCGCCTCCAACTTGGGCACACGCCTAGGGTGGCGTGCGCCCTTCCTCCTTGCCAGGTTCTGGCAGGGGGACAGGCCCCCACCAGCTCTCCAATAGGTGCATGACATGTGGTCAAAAGTCAAAGTGTCAATGGTCAACATTTGACCAGTCAAAGGTAGACTTTTGACCAAAGTCAAAGAACAAGAAATGGCAGGTGACCAAAAATGGCAGGTAATGTCTTATAAAATAAGACAACCTTTCTGACTTGGACAACCTCCAGTCAGACCATATGAAGGCCTCTGATTGAGCACAAACTCCTTTGGCTCAGTCAGGACAACTTATTTATGATAGTAAAAGAAGAACGTTAGGTTCAATCGAGTGCTAGCACGATTTCCTTGAACCTAATTGAATCTCATTCAGATCAATTGAACTAGATCAGTTCAATTGATGATCACCAGATTCAAACCCTTGTTTGTGTGACCCAGTTAGGTTCAGTTCTGTATGGTAATGGGATATGTCATGATCTCTATCATCGACATCATCGAAACTCCTTTCGATGGATCAGAACTCTTCTGATTCGAACAGCTAGAATGATCGATCATCTAAATCATTCTAATTGCTCCCAAAATCCACCAGTGACACCTAGCAGTATATGGTGGCAACCCATCAGAGCTGAATGCGAACCTCTTGGTGCAGCTACCTGTGTGATTAAGTTCTTCTATCTTGAGCCCCGATCAGATTAGGGTTAAGGTAAACTCGTCAAACCCTAGTCTCTGTCATATGATGTAATCATTCGATTCGAGTCCAATGTGAAAATCTAAATAGAAACTCTTTCTATTATTTCACTCTGCCATGGCCATGGGCTTCTGGACTTGATTCTCATGATCATCATAGGGCTGCTCCTCTACCACCGAGGTAGATAGATTCCCATCTTGATGCAATCCAGTTCCTACAATGAACATGCTATAGCCAACATACACCTCAGGGTTCCATATGGCTAGGAGACCGAGTAATGGTGTAGTCAAACTATAACACCCTCAAGGTGAACTGCCGATGCATCTCAGGTCAAAGAACCAGACACACTACTGCAGCATCGAGTCAGTCATTGACGAGAAGGTAGACTTCCCTAATGACTACTCGAGGTGGTCACGCTCAGTGCCCTCGTTCTCTAACGAGTACCTGTACTCTCGCTCCGGTGTCTCCACACCGTAGACTCAAGACTCATCTACTAAAGAGAAGCGATTCGTACACCAACCTTCCGGATCAATCACCATCCTCGTGATGATCCTATGGTCGGGAGCTGTTTATGAGTTAATAATGATTATTCATGTCTTAAATTTTCAACTCTTGAAAATATGAATTATCATTACCATTAACTCAAAGGATGTATCACAGACACTAAATACACATATGTGATAGAAAATAACCCATTTTATTAATTATAGTCAAAATTATAATTTTGCCCCTAGAAGTGTATTACAAGTGTCAGCCAATTCTGGCTTCTAGGGCACATATATCTAACAATCTCCCACTTGTCCTAAAGCCAATTGGCTACAAGTCTAAGTCCCATCTTCTCAAGGTGGGCTTCGATCTTCTGCTGGCCCAACGGCTTTGTAAGTGGGTCTGCCACATTATCTGCGGAGTTGACTCTCTTGACCTCAACGTAACCTTTCTCAAGGTAATCGCGGATGAGATGATATCGCCGCTCAATGTGCTTGGACTTCTGGTGAGACCTCGGCTCCTTAGCAAGGGCTATGGCGCCATTGTTGTCGCAGTAAAGAGGAATGGCATCTGATGGCATTACTCCAATTTCTGCAGCAAACTTCTTGTACCAGAATGCTTCCTTTGCAGCCTCTGATGCAGCTATATATTCTGCTTCCATGGTGGAATCTGCTATCACAGTTTGCTTGGAACTCTTCCAGCTGACAGCTCCACCATTGCACACAAACAGACTTCCAGATGTCGACTTTCGATCATCTATATCGGACATGAAGTCCGAGTCTGTGTATCCCTGGAACTTGGAGTTCTCCATTACCAAAGACCAACATCATATCCTTAGTTCTTCTCAAGTACTTAAGGATACATTTCACAGAAGTCCAGTGTTCTTCACCTGGATTTGACTGATATCTGCTTGTGACACTCACAGCATGGGCTATATCAGGTCGTGTACATAGCATGGCATACATGAGGCTCCCTATTGCAGAAGCATAAGGGATCTTGCTCATGCGTTCTATTTCCTCAGGTGTGCTGGGGCACATCTTCTTGGAAAGATGAATACCATGTCTGAAGGGTATTAATCCCCTCTTAGAGTTTTCCATACTAAACCTCTTTAGTACTTCCTCTATGTACATCTTCTGTGAAAGTCCTAGCATCCTATTCGGTCTATCCCTATAGACCTTAATTCCTAGAATAAAGGATGCTTCACCTAGGTCTTTCATGGAGAATTCCTTGGACAACCACATCTTGACTGATGTCAACATGGGAATATCATTCCCAATAAGGAGGATGTCATCCACGTACAATACGAGGAAGACAACAGCGCTCCCACTGACCCTTTTGAAAACACATGGTTCCTCTTCATTTTTGATGAAACCAAACTTTTTGATCACATCATTGAAACGAGTGTTCCAGCTCCGAGATGCTTGCTTAAGTCCATATATGGACCTTTGCAGCTTGCAAACCTTGTGATCAGTATCACTGGATGTGAAACCTAGCGGCTGTTCCATATAGATATCTTCCTCAAGATATCCATTTAGGAATGCCGTTTTCACGTCCATTTGCCATATTTCATAATCGAAATAGGCTGCAACAGCAAGCAATGTGCGGATGGATTTTAGCATAGCTACTGGGGAAAAGGTATCCTGATAGTCAATGCCTTCACGTTGACTATAACCTTTTGCCACCAGTCTAGCCTTGAATGTCTCCACATTCCCATCTGCACCAATCTTTCTCTTGAAGATCCATTTACACCCAATAGGTACTATACCTTCTGGTGGATCTACCAAGGTCCAGACTTGGTTTGAGTGCATCGAGTCAATTCTCTGACTTCATTGCCTCAAGCCATTTCTCGGAGTCGATATCTGATATCGCCTCGTTGTAGGTTTTGGGATCATCACCATGAGCACCATTACCTATGAGGAACATTTCCTCTACATCCTCTGAAATAATACCTAAGTATCTTTCAGGGGGACGGGAAACTCTTTCCGATCTACGAGGTGGAGGAGGTAGTGTTCTTATTGGCTCAACCTGATTTGGTTCCACTTGGTCCTTAGCTCTTTCTGCTTGTGAGACTTTCTCATCAAGCTTAATCTGCTTTCCAATGCCACTATCTTGAATAAACTATTTTTCAAGAAATATGGCATGTCGACTCACAATCACATTGTGGTCTTCTGGAATGTAGAAATAGTATCCTAATGACTCTTTAGGATATCCTATGAATCGAGCTCTAAAGGACCTAAACTCTAACTTGTCCGCTTGTTGTCTTTTGACATGAGCCGGACAACCCCAAATTCTGAGATGACTCAGACTTGGTTTCTTACCGTGCCATATCTCATACGGTGTGGTAGGAACGGTTTTAGAGGGAACCCTATTCAGTAAATAGATTGAAGTTAATAATGAATGTCCCCAAAGAAAATCAGGGAGGTCTGTGAAGCTCATCATGGATCGAACCATATCCAATAGAGTCCGATTTCTCCGTTCTGAAACCCCGTTGAGTTGAGGTGTTCCTGGTGGAGTCCATTGAGAGACTATGCCATTTTCCTTAAGATAGTCTAGGAATTCCCGGCTAAGGTATTCACCTCCTCGATCTGATCGAAGAACCTTAATGGGTTTTTCAGTTTGTTTTTCTACTTCATGTCTGAATTCTTTGAACTTTTCACTTTTCAAAGCTTCAGACTTGTGTCTCATAAGATACACATACCCATACCTAGACAGATCATCGGTAAAGGTAATGAAGTAGACAAAATTGCCTCTAGCCGGCACATCAAATGGGCCGCACACATCAGTATGTACTAGGGCAAGGAGATCTGTGGCCCTCTCCCCATGTCCAACAAAAGGGAGTTTAGTCATTTTGCCTTGAAGACAAGATTCACAAGTTGGATATGACTCAAAAGTCAATGGACTCAATAGCCCATTTTTCTCCAATTTGTTAATCCTATCTTCTGCTATATGACCTAATCTCAGGTGCCATAGATATCTGTCGTTTGGACTATCCCTAGGTCGTTTGGCATTCACGTTTTGCTCGATAGTTAAAATAGGTACATCAATATGCAACTGATAAAGACCATTAATAAGGAAACCATTTGCAATTTTATTTCTTTCATAAAGAATGTTACAATGGTCCTTAAAGAAGGTGATCACATAACCTTCTTGTGCTAAGCATGAAACAGAAATCAAATTCCTGCTAGCTGCAGGCACATAATAACAGTCTTTTAAAACTAAGTCTAAACCAGATGGTAATCGAAGAGGGTATGTTCCCACGGCTACTGCAGCAACTCTTGCTCCATTACCGATGCGTAGGATCATGTCTCCATCCCTCAGCCTCCTGCTATCCTCAAGACCCTGCATAGAAGTGCACAGATGAGCACTAGAACCAGAGTCAAGCACCCAACTGGATGCAGAAGAAACCGTAAGGTTAGACTCAATAACGAGCATACCTCCAGAAGGACCTTCCTTCTTGTTCTTTAGGGTGGCCAGGTAAGTAGGGCAGTTCCGCTTCCAATGGCCGTCGCTGTTGCAATGGAAACACTTTCCTTTGCCATCGACCTTTCTTCTTCGGTTCTGCCTTCTTCTTCTTTGATCCTTCCACCTTTTGCTTTTTCACAGACTTCTTTTTCTTTCCATAAGACTTTCTTTTGGAAGAAGTCCGTTCCATAGCAAGAACTGAGCCTTTAGAACCTTTCATAGAAAGCTCAGCGGTAACCAGCATATTCATTCAACTCGGCCAAGGAATTTTGAAGTTTATGCATGTGGTAATTCATGATGAATTGCCCATATGCATCAGTCAAGGATTGCAGAATAATATCGTTCTGCAGATCCAAGTCCAACTTCACACCGAGCTTCTCAAGCTCTTCCATGTCCTTGATCATTGTCAGACAGTGATCTTGGACTGACTGCCCATCACGCATCTTAGCCTTAAAAAGTCATTTTGTGACTTGATATTTGGCTGCGCGACTCTGTTCACCAAACATCTCCTGCAGGTGAGCCAACATTTGGCGAGCAGTCCCGATATCTTCATGTTGGCGCTGGAGCTCATCAGACATCGAGCCCAACATGTAAGTATCTGGCCTTATTATCTTCGTCAATCCATTTTTCCAGAGACGCTCTCTGTTCAACAGTGGATGGACGGGCTGGTAAGGTGGGAGGGTCCTGGTCCAAAACATGGGTTAACTTCTCTGAACCCAAAACAATTTTGTAGTTCCTGAGCCAATCTTTATAATTGGGTCCAGTCAGTCTATGTGTGTCCAGGATACGTGCCAATGGGTTGGACGCAGACATTTTCCTGTAGAGAGTCAAAGATTCTAGTTAGATACTGTAATTTTGACTTGACCAATTTGTTTAGGGATTTTATTTTTAAACAAATTAGCTCCCACTATTTTCTCGGATCCCTACACTCCCTCTGTAGAGATGCGAAAATCTCCACGATTGATGATTTCTAGTGGGTGGTGCGGTCTCACCAACTGACTCATCACCTCACCTAACAGTTATTGGTGATGGGTTAGCCAATGAGTGAACAACTCTTGTTCAATGATTCTCTAATCATGGTGCACCCAAACTTGGTCTCTAATTCATGAATCTCACCGTATCCGGAATATTGATCCACTCCTTAGTTAAGTCAGACCCACCATTTGCATAGACTGGGTTCCTAATTGGGTCTCTCACCGTATCCGAAATATTGAGCCCAACTCATCCTCCAGCCCATAGCATCCAATGCCTAATAGACATGGTTGCGTCTTCCCGGTGCAACTGAGCCACTGTATCCAGCCGAGAACAATCAACCCCGGGAAGGGCCCGCACATCTACAATGGTGGAAGACCTCAGACTTAATCTTTTCTTAGGGAGAATTGATTCAGGTCTCATTAAACTAGACTTGGCTTAGTCATAACAATTATGACTAACCTAGTGGCATGGGTTAGCTCGGATTATTGACCACCTCAGATCAGAACTGTGTCAACAGATATGGCCAGGTAAGTGAGACCGGTGGAAGGAATATGCCATTAACTCGTACAAGAACGCATTCAGGTCGAGTAGCTTCCAATTAAAAACCAGTCGGTCGTCTGTGCCAAACTTACCTTAGACACCAAATTGTTGAGTCAGAACCAATTGGGTTAGCCTACAATCCAGACTCTAACCTCTGAGCCTAATTAGGTCTTGCTTGATCGTGACTCGATCTTGACCCAGACTTAATCCTATTAGGCTGGTCAATTTAAGCATTGTTGATCCCATCTAACCAACTCTTGATTCGGTTTGATCAACCGCTTAGACCTAATTGAGCTACCCAAGCCCGAACCCAGTATTATGAATATGTCTTAGATCTGAAATTCTCAATTTTAGACCTAATTAATATTCCATAAACTTAATTCTTAATTAAGTTGGGTTCATAAACAAAATATGCACAATAAATCCTAGGGTTTCAGGATCTAGGGTTTTGCAGAAAGTAAGTTTTGGGTTTCTGATTAAGGACGAACACGCAGCACCCCTACACATCATAAGAACACCCCATCGAATGGGAAAGAGAGGGCCTTTAAACCCTTCTTCGTTCTTATGACCGGACGGCCAAGAGGAACGCCTTAATCAGGAACATGTAAATACTACAAAACAGTTATAGATCTATATCATATATCTCATATACAAATTTAGATCTAATCATGGCATATTTTGCATACATCTCATGTATCAAATCATGCATATTTTCAGATCTAAATTATCTCATAATAATCTAAAAAATTAGATTTAAATTGATCTAATCAAAATAAATTCTAATCTAGACAATTATGTAGAACTATTCTACAACTAGTCTAGACATGCATCAATCATATCTCATATGATATTTAAAATTAAATAATTTTTATTTGCTATTTTATCAGATGTTATTATAACACTTATAATATCAGAAAATAGTAAATAAGAAGATCTAAAATATGATTTAATCAGATTAAATCAAAGACATGCAAAACTATTCTATAGAACTATTCTATTCTAGAACTAGTCATGCATATCTTCATGTAATCTTAGATCCAAATCATTTAATTTTAATTTTTTCTGATTTCAGATCTGATCACATCTCATGTGACATCTGAAATCACTTTATTTTCTAATTAAAATAAAATTAAAATCAGATCTAAACAATTTAGAACCATGGCTCTGATACCAGTTGAAGGGAAATCCTGATTTCCCGGTCCAGGTTCGTCCAGATCTGATCAGATCAAGAGATATATTTCAAAAATTTTTCTCTTGATCCCAATCAGATCTTGATATGTTTCAGATCTGATTCTTATTATTTTAATAAATAAAATAAAATAAGATAAATTAAATCAAATTTAATTTACCTGATTTGGGTAATCCTATTACCCTGTAGATGATCCTGATTGCAGCGGAAGGTTCTGGATCTAGCCACGCAAGCGCCTGGCCTCTACCGGTATCCACTCGGGTTGGATCTGGAGATCCTCTTCTTCTCTATCACACCTCCAAAAATCAGATCTGGATCTGATCTGGAGGATCTTCAAAACTCCTTTTGAAGATCAGCAGTCGTCCTTTGCAGCAGCGCAGCCTTCTTGCTTTTGATCGCCTTTCTTTTGATCTGGAATCGCACCAACCTAAGTCCAAAACTCTTTTGGACGTGGAGAGGAGAAGGAGGAGAAGTTTAGGCATGGAGGAAGAGGGGAGAGGCAGCCTTGGGGCGTGGGAAATCTCTATTCTAATTGCATTTGAATCTGAGTTGGGCGCAGGGTCTTATTTATAGACTAAGCTTGTGATCCAACTCCTCTTCCTCCCAACCAATCACAACCCTTTGTGAAATCAGATCTAAATCTGATTGGTTGGGAATAGAGACCCCTGGATTCCTCCTTAGAGGGCGCCTAAGACCAGTCAAACTGGATTCTTAGTAGAACTCTGATTGGAATCCAAAAGGGAGGTGGAGTCCTTGTCCAACAAGGACTCCTAGGCGCCTCCAACTTGGGGTGGCGTGCGCCCTTCCTCCTTGCCAGGTTCTGGCAGGGGGACAGGCCCCCACCAGCTCTCCAATAGGTGCATGACATGTGGTCAAAAGTCAAAGTGTCAATGGTCAACATTTGACCAGTCAAAGGTAGACTTTTGACCAAAGTCAAAGAACAAGAAATGGCAGGTGACCAAAAATGGCAGGTAATGTCTTATAAAATAAGACAACCTTTCTGACTTGGACAACCTCCAGTCAGACCATATGAAGGCCTCTGATTGAGCACAAACTCCTTTGGCTCAGTCAGGACAACTTATTTATGATAGTAAAAGAAGAACGTTAGGTTCAATCGAGTGCTAGCACGATTTCCTTGAACCTAATTGAATCTCATTCAGATCAATTGAACTAGATCAGTTCAATTGATGATCACCAGATTCAAACCCTTGTTTGTGTGACCCAGTTAGGTTCAGTTCTGTATGGTAATGGGATATGTCATGATCTCTATCATAGACATCATCGAAACTCCTTTCGATGGATCAGAACTCTTCTGATTCGAACAGCTAGAATGATCGATCATCTAAATCATTCTAATTGCTCCCAAAATCCACCAGTGACACCTAGCAGTATATGGTGGCAACCCATCAGAGCTGAATGCGAACCTCTTGGTGCAGCTACCTGTGTGATTAAGTTCTTCTATCTTGAGCCCCGATCAGATTAGGGTTAAGGTAAACTCGTCAAACCTAGTCTCTGTCATATGATGTAATCATTCGATTCGAGTCCAATGTGAAAATCTAAATAGAAACTCTTTCTATTATTTCACTCTGCCATGGCCATGGGCTTCTGGACTTGATTCTCATGATTCATCATAGGGCTGCTCCTCTACCACCGAGGTAGATAGATTCCCATCTTGATGCAATCCAGTTCCTACAATGAACATGCTATAGCCAACATACACCTCAGGGTTCCATATGGCTAGGAGACCGAGTAATGGTGTAGTCAAACTATAACACCCTCAAGGTGAACTGCCGATGCATCTCAGGTCAAAGAACCAGACACACTACTGCAGCATCGAGTCAGTCATTGACGAGAAGGTAGACTTCCTAATGACTACTCGAGGTGGTCACGCTCAGTGCCCTCGTTCTCTAACGAGTACCTGTACTCTCGCTCCGGTGTCTCCACACCGTAGACTCAAGACTCATCTACTAAAGAGAAGCGATCGTACACCAACCTTCCGGATCAATCACCATCCTCGTGATGATCCTATGGTCGGGAGCTGTTTATGAGTTAATAATGATTATTCATGTCTTAAATTTTCAACTCTTGAAAATATGAATTATCATTACCATTAACTCAAAGGATGTATCACAGACACTAAATACACAGGTGTGATAGAAAATAACCCATTTTATTAATTATAGTCAAAATTATAATTTTGCCCCTAGAAGTGTATTACAAGTGTCAGCCAATTCTGGCTTCTAGGGCACATATATCTAACACTAATCGCTTAGGAAGATGGATCCTGATTTGATCAAGGGTTAGACTTGATTAATTTCTAACTTGATTACTTGATTAAAAAAATTTAGTTAAGTTGGATTAAAGTCTAATATGATTGGGTTTATCCTAGTTTTAATTGGTTAAGACAAATTGGTTTGGATAAAACTAATTTGATCAAATTCAAAGCTAGTTTGAATTCCTATTTTCCTACACCATTGACCTTTGACCCATTTTTTTTTCTCCAAGCACGTTGAGAATGTGCATGGGATTTCTCCATATCAAAAGGAAGTTGTGCACCTCCTCTTATCTACCTTTGACCTGGTCTAAGCATTGGATCAGATCATATTGAGAGCAAGTTTAATTTTGAATTCAACTAGTATTGGTTAGTTTGATTGAAACTTTCCAACTCCCTCTCATCCTCATCTCCATGCCTAAAGCTCTCTTTCTCTCGCATATTTTTGTGTGTTCTAGATATAGACACATAGAAGAAGAGTCCTTCTGCACATCAAGCTCTTGGGATTTGCACTGGAATGGATTAGGAGTTCTCTTGAATTTTGAATTCAAGAGATTGATTGAAATAAGTTCAACCAAACCTATCCTTATCCTCCCACACATAGATGCCTATTAAAATGGATTTTTTTTCTACGCGTGTGAAGAGGAATTTACATGAGAAATTAGATGAGAGGCCTTGGGTGTGCGTGTGGTATCGAAGAATTTCTATGAGACAGAAATTAGAGAAGGGCGTTACCTTCTAGGCATGAGGTTTTTTCCAAAGAGAGAAAGGGATCAAGGTTCTAAAGGGTGAGCATTGAATCCTAGAGTGGGGACTCTAGATTTTGGTGAAGAGTTTGAGTGCCAGATCTCCACTAACTTTCACTACCATCTCGTCTTCCTCCATTGCATCTTCTGATTTCTGGAGCATTTGAAAGATTAGGAGCAGTTCATCGATTGGATCGATGAAGATTAGCTGTCGAAGGCCTCGAAGAGGAGATAGCACTCTGGAGGGGCTGATTAAGATCAGAGGCTTTATATAGACTTACTGTAGAGGCCAGACATGTGTGCGGCTACAGCATGATGCAGGAGCAATTTTTTGGTGGATCCAGATTGTGGTGATCATCTACCCATGCATAGGTACTATACTCTGAACATAGATCGGTCAGTAAATGTGATTTGCTGATTGATTACATTTTATTTTTCTAATGCATATTAACATGTCAAAGATCCTAAAGTAGGATTTTATGATTAGATCATAGCATGCAGTAAATTAATATAGATTAATTTAGCTTTCGCTATCATTTTTTTGAAAAGAATTTGAAAAGCATGCATAGAATCCTATTAGGTTTTCTTCAAGTACCTCAGAGATTTTGCTGAGATGCTAGCTCGGGCTGATGGTTATACTCGAATGGAAGAAGCATTCAAAATAAAGGATGATGAGGCTACAAAAAAGTAGTAGGCGGGCGAATCAAGCAAGCCCACAGTTGCGAAAAAGTCAAGTGAAGCTCGGCCATGCTCCAGAAACTCTCCCGAGCGCAGACGATCCTGAACTCTTCCTCGAGTTCGTCGACCAAGAAGCCCCGATCGAAGGGCATGATGGAACTCCCCTCCTCGGAGATTCCACAACTATGCTCCTTTGAATGTTCCAAAGACTCAAGTGCTTATGGAGATTAAGAAGCAGTTACCAAGGCCAGACAAGATGTGGACTCACCTCGGCAAGCGCAATCCCAACAAGTATTGCCTTTATCATCGTGATCATAGTCACGATACTAAAAAATATATTCAACTCCAAGATGAGATCGAGGAGCTCATCAGACGAGGATGGCTCGATCGCTTTGTAAGACATCAACTAAAAATGAGGGAGGATTGGCCAAGAGCCCTGCCACAGTCTGAATCACCTCGGAGGGACAAGCCACATGGAGATCGGCCCCCACTTAAAATTATCAACACTATCACTGGGAGACATCGGTAGGAGGAGACCAATGGGATGGCAGAGCCCGCGAAGAGGCAGAGGATTGAAGAACCGATTGCCTTTAATGAAAAACATGCCCAAGGAGTTCAATTTTTGTACAATGACGCAGTTGTAGTTACTTTAAACATTGCTAACTATGATGTACACTGCATTTTGATTGATAATGAAAGTCTGCTAATGTTTTGTCTATGATACATTCTCTAAAATGGCTTTACTTGATAATAGAATGGGCCCGATAAGCTCCCCACTAGTGGGATTCACCAACAATGCAGTATCGGTCGAAGGAATAATAACTCTATTTATTGTGGCAGGTCGGTACCCAAGACAATCAAAGGCCCAAGTAGATTTTTTGGTAGTCAAGGCTCCTTCAGCTTACAACGCAATTTTTGGCTGACCTGGCTTGAATGCACTTCGGACAATAGTCTCAACCTATTACCTAAAGATGAAGTTTCTAACAAGTTATGAGGTTGGAGAAGTCAGAGGAGATCAGACTCTTGCACGGCATTGCTATACTATTACTTTACAGGGGGGAAGGCAAGTGGAATCTTATCCGATAGATGGGCTTGACGCCCATGATGATTTGAGGGAAGAACGAGAAGAACCAATTGAGGACCTAGTTAAGGTACCATTAAACGATGGACATGAAGACCACACTGTACAAATTGACTCCAACTTGAGGGAATAGGTCAGGAGGTAGCTTATTGCATTTTTGCGAAAAATGCTGATGTCTTCGCTTGGGTGCTCGAAAATATGCCTGAAATTGATGCAGAGATGATGGAACATCGTTTAGCTATAGATCCTAAATGTCGGTCGATAAAATAAAAGAAGCGTAGTTTTGCGCCAGGACGGCAAAAAGCCATTGTGGACGAGGTTGACAAACTTTCAAAGCCAAGTTTATCGAAAAAGTATCATATCCAGATTGGATCGCCAATGTCGTTCTCATTAAAAAAGCAAACAGTAAGTGGAGGATGTGCATAGACTTCACAGATCTGAACAAAGCCCACCCAAAGGATAGCTACTCCTTACCGAAAATTGACTAACTGGTAGATGCGACTTCGGACCATAAGCTCCTCACTTTTATGGATGCCTTCTCTGATTACAATCAAATCCGGATGGCATCAGAAGATGAAAAAAAAAACTTTTATTACTGACCGTTGTCTTTATTATTAAAAAATTATGCTATTTGGATTAAAGAATGTAGGTGCCACTTATCAACATCTGGTGAATAAGATCTTCAAGAAACAGATTGATCACAATATGGAGGCACTACCAGAAAAAGACAGTTTAGCAATGGACAAAATCTATTGCTAATCCATTGCTAAATTGTTTAGCAACGGAATTACTTGTATTGTTAAAAATCTCGTAGCTAATTAGCAACGGAATTCATTTTCATTGTTATTTCGTCGCTAAAATTTTTCAGCAATGAAATAGCAACTGAATAATTCCATTGCTCATTTTTTAATAACAAGTTTATCAATCAAATAATTACCATTACAGTTTCGTTGCAAGATCATTGCTAATTTATCATTATTTTTTTTATTTTTTTATTAATTTATTATTATTATTTTAGCCTTCTAAATCTGTTTCTACTTTATTGTTAAAATTTTAGTATTCCATTGCAAGTCTGTATCTATTCTTTTACTAAAATTTTTGAGTTCATTGTAAATCTATTTCTATTGCGTTGCTAAAATTTTTATATTTCATTGTAATTATATTTCTAATCCATTACATAATTTTTAAATGTTCATTACTAATTCATAATTTTAAATTTTTTCCTTCGAAAATCAGATAAACCAATCTAACATCAATATAACTGTGAAAATCATCAAATAAAATATTCACAAATTGAGAGAAGGAAGATCAGTCATGGAGTTCTACAATATAGTTCTAGAACCTGAGTTAGCAACTTAGAACGTGTTGGACTAACCAACGTACCTGGGACATCAGACTGAATTGAAAACCTACCAGAAAGTAATCTCAATTTTGAAGCCTCCCGAGCATTGAGCATGTAAGTAAATACATAACCAAATTCTTGAATACTCGTATGAAAGTAAATGATATCAAAAATGCAATCAATTTGCAAACACCAAACGACAAAAGTTGACAAAAAGGCCCATCAAAATTACTTCTAGAATTGATTTGTTCATATTCGAAACAAAAATGATGAAATAACCACAACAAAATGATGCAAGATCGGTTCAAACGACTATAATTTACAGTATTCAATCCCTTCCCTTAGCTTGATTTCTAATTCCTCCTGTCTTATTTTTTTCTCCTTTTTTTGTTCCTTTTCCTTCCCCATTTTCTCTGTACAAGATTCAACCACAAACCAAGTCCCTAGGATTCTGCACAACAACAAATTAAAGGGGCAAGGGGCAAAAGATCATTTACAGCTCATTAATACTGAATTTATAACATGCATTATTAGTCAGACGTTGGTAGCTTCAGATGCTGTGGTTGCGGGAAGCGATCTTTGGTGGCCAGTATGTCGTAGACCTGCTCAAATATCGCCGTACATGCACCATGATCATAGGATCCGTTGGATTGATAGCTACAGGTACATCTGTCACCATCCCACTTTGCGGGATATCTCATTGCTGATATCACATGCTAGCTGCTGTAGAAGAGCTAGCACTACTCCTTGATTTAGAGGAAGTGGTACAGTGGAACAAATTGCATGCAAATCAACCTGAAAACCCATAATAGTACGAGCCAAAGGAAAAGAACTTTGGGTCTGCTAAGAATTGTAAAAATCAGAAACATTATGATGAATGAAAGCTAAGGTGAAAGCATTTCTTGCACCAATGTTTGCTGGCTCAAATATTAATCCATCTATTAGTCAACGTTTGTGATGTTCCTTGATGTAAATCTAAGACCAAACACCATGCCTGAGAACATAACCAAGAGACAATGGACGCATCACTTCTTTAAAGAGCCATAGAGAATGCTTCCTCGTATTTCCATTCAGATATTAGTCTTGTTAGTTCTTTTGTTGGATCTAGAGGTGCCTCAACCTATTGTACAGACAAGGCCTACTAAGACTGAGCTTAGCATGCTCATTGAGGAAGCCAACATTCAAATAAAGCAATGACCATGATTGCAAAAAATCGATTGAAGGATCGAAAGGGGTAAGACTAGGACAAAAATGTAAAACAAAAGTAGGACCAACAAAAATGGAAATTGATGGGTGTTACCATCTCAGGAAGACCCGCCGGTGGGCCATTGTTTTGCTGCATACCAATAGGATTCAATGAGTTCGTGTTTTCTGCTGCAAGGAGAGCTAAAAGCTTCCATTGGCCATCAATCAATTCAGTGGTAAGGTTTTGGGTAATTGTTAATGCAGAATTGATGGCATCCTGCAAGACCAAAAAACAAGTCATCACCAAAAATATCAAATGTTATGACAGGTAATTCGATATAACAACACCACATGTGGACTGCTCATGACCATTAATTTAGAACTGATAGCACTTAACGTCAAAGTGTGAGCAAGTGGAGTATGTGATGCCTCAAGTTGCGGTTGTGCTACAGCAGTATGTTCAGTCATTCCTTTCCTAAATGCAGCATCTACTTGTTCAAACATCGCTCTGCAAGACTGCTCAAATGCAGGAATCGCTGAGGATTCTAGAGAAGATTTTAATGAATCCTGCATGTGCATACAAGTGAATTAATTGTTTAGACCAAAACTAGCCGGGTAATTTCTAAGTAGAAAAGGTTGGCAGTCAAAATCAAAATAGGAGCTTATAGCTGTGCAAAAACAAACAAGCAAAGTCAAATTCATTTTTTTCTCAAACATCACAAGGCAGAAAACTAATGCTCTTCTTAATTTAAATAACTAAAACTGCACGAACACCGCATTTGCTTTAGCTTGGTCTGCATTCTTGCCTCGTCATTTCACCAAATAACCAAGAAATTCCCCTGATGTTGCTACGTTCGTCAGGTTGCAAGACATGACTATTTCAGATTGGAACCCTCATTTGCCAATTATTTCAATTAATGGCTAAGACTGCTATTGTTGCAAGCCTTTTTGGCTCATTTCTCACAGCTTCAACTGTTGGATCTTGATACCTCTCTGATACCAATTGTTGAAAAAAAAAATAATAAAGTAGATGGCCGACACCTAGGGCTTCAAGTTGAAACCAGAGAAAGAAGAATAGAGAGTTTTAGGAAGAAAAGCTCAATTATATTTCATTCTATTGTAAAGATACAATACCTTGATTTATATATCCTAGAGTTTCTGCTATACCACATAAATCCTAATAAACCAAAATCCCAACTAAAAAACTTTCCTAGGCTAACCCAATACATGAAAGCACTCACCGAGCCCATGTACATATGTCTCACATGCTCTCATCCTCTGGATCTGAATCTGATCCATGCATGAGTTAGCCTCCTTAAGATCTTATTGGTCTAGACCTTAAGACTCTAGGATAAAAGCCCATCCTAGATTCAAACAGAAAATCCGAATAGTTCTGTTCGCCCTCGTTGAGCTGGCTCTCTCAGAAGTTGAGCTGGTTCGACTGTGTCTCATCCAAACGTCGTCTTCTATCAGAAAATCTGATTCTTTTTCTTCGCTTTGGTCTTTTACTCCATCTTGTGTCCCAGGTCTCCGGAGCACCTATCAAGCCTCTCAAGATCCTCACACCTAAACCTCGAGTCCATGTAGGGCTATACGCCGTCTTCACCTAGGATAATTCCTATCCTAGCCTTAGGACTCACACCCGTCCTAGTCTTCCGGAGATAACACCCTGGCTCCTCCTATGGCCTCCCAAGGCTTGGGAGCATCATATCAAATCCTACATCAACCTATGCTATCTTAGGTCATTCTGTACTCTTCCTCAATTTACATCAATAACTTCATCAAGAATTTAAGTATCGCTCCTCAAAAGTAGCTTATCGAAAATGATGATCAACTACTGCATACAAAAACGTACGCACCATGAAAAAAAGAAATATCAACAAATTATCCAAATGGGTAAAAGGACAGAGTATAGGAACACAAAGAAATAAGATTCTTTACGAAACTGTTGGAACAAGTGAATCTACTACACATTATATAACTTGATCCAAGTAAAAGAACTACTTAATGTGGCATGGTAATGCAGTTTGCTTGTTGGCGCAGCTATCTGCTTGGCATGGTCATGCCTTAAGGAAATATGGAAATGGAAAAGAGGGACAGGAGGAAGATAGGGAGTGGGAGTTTGTGCTGGGTTAAGGAAAAGAAGTTCAAGTGCATCTTGCAAGCAACACCACGTTATCATGCTGGTGTATCTCTTAGTAATCAACTCCCTTCTATACAAGGTTTCTGTATCTATAAGGCCTATGTTTGCATTGGAATCAAGCACCCTCTAGCATGGTATATATTCAATTCTTGGCCCTATTGTTTGGGATCTTAGGTCAATATAAACCAATAAAATCTGAGATATCAGCCGATACAATATATTCATACTAGCCGATATTTTTCAACCATTTTTTATTTCCTTACATAGGCTTTCTTAACTAATAAATCTCAAAATCAATGCTTAAACCTATTTTTTTAATCTAGATTTATCGTATCTGCCCAGATTTTAATATGTCAGTCCAAAAGTATCAACCAAGATCATGAAGAATCTCGATTTTCTTTAAATTTTCTTACTTACCATATTAACTGAGATAAACTAATCTCTCTGTTCATCTCGTTCTCGATCACTGACTAAGATGAGTGATACATCAAATTTTAAAATATTGCTATATCACTACAAAATTTCTTAACATTTTCCCATGTGCCTTGACCTTTCTGTCATATCTGACCCTTTATAAATGGTGGATGAAAATTTTTTGGATCATTAAAGAAGCAGAAATGAAATTAAATCCAAAAAAAATTGGTCATGATTCCTAAATTTTAGATATATTAGTCGGGAGTGGCTTCCACAAATGGGAAAAAAAAAAGAGTAAGAAAACATTTAACTTCATGTGCTGATCTCTATCTGCTGCTCTCCTTCCCTGATCGGAACTAACCCACACCGCCCCAAAATCCGAGATGCCCAAGGAAAAAAATAAAATAAAAACCTAAAATCCCCTCTGTTTTCCCTCTGCTCTCCTTCCCTGACCAAAACAAAATAAAAACCTAAAACCCCAATGAAGCTAAGAACCATCCGATCTCCCTCTGCTGCTCTCCTTCCCAATAGATCTTGGAAACAAAGAATGAAATGAAAAGCAAAGAGTTTACTGAAAAATTTTCCCCTCTTTCCTTTGTTCTTCGTTGATTTTTCCTCTATGTTTCCTGATTTTACCACTGCTTCCTGAGTCTCGATCGGGTGGGAGGCTCGGAGCGACCGAAGAGGCCGGAGGCTTGGAGCGACGGAAGAGGGAGGCTTGGACACTGACGCCATTGGGGGGGATGGGTGGATATCCGTCGGGCCACCGCTATGGGTTGGTGGAAGGGGGCACCCGTCGGCTTCCGAGCGAGAGAGAGAGAGGGGAGAGAGAGGGAGGGCACCCGCCGACCTCCGAGTGAGAGCGAGAGGAGGGAAGAGAGAGAGAGGGGGTGGGCACCCACTGGCCTCCTAGCAAGAACGAGGGAGAGAGAGCGACGGGGGAGAGAGATCTTATGCGTGTACGGCAACGGAACGACGGGGAGAAAATAAGCCTTATAAAAAACTAGGATTTTTTTAATCAATAATAAAATTTTATTTCATTACAATTTAATTATAAAATTATATTTTAAATTTTATTTTAAATTAATTTATAACTTCATGCGATGTATAAATTTTTTTTTTTCAATCTTCTAATTGCTCATCATGTGCAATTAATTCATCATATAATAATTAATTAATATTTAAATTAAATTTTATATATATATATATATATATATATATATATATATATATATATCTCCATTCGTTATGTGCAATCAAATCAAATGTCTCCATCAGTCATACATACAAAATATTTATTTCATACTTAACAACGAACTATATTTATCATAGATCGGTTATCAATAAGAATATATCTTAAGTTAGCAATGGTACTAAGATCCATTTTTACTCTATTGTAATTTTTTTATTTCTAAATTAGTAACGGAGGTGATGCCATTTCAATTCTATTATAAATTTTTTATTTTTAGATTACCAACGAAATAACTTCGATTGTAAATTCATTGTAAGTTTATCAAAAAATCTATAATTTTTTTAACAAATTATAAGCAACGAAATTTGAGTTTATTGTAAATTTGTTGTAATATTTAGTTGCTAATCTATTGCAATTCTATTGCCAATAATACGTGGGAACCTCGCACAAAATTTAGCAACTATTTTCAAGTCTATTGTTATTCCATTGCAAATTTTTCTTTTTTAATCCATTGCAAATATGTTGTAAATTTATTTTTTTGAGATTAGCAATAAAATTAAATATTCTATTGTGAATCTATTGCTAATTAATAACTGATTAAAAATAGATTCTATCCGTTGTAAATTTTTTTATTGTTAAACACTATTTTTCTTATAGTGAAGTCTATGTTGATGGCATGTTTGTCAAAATTCAATCTTCATCAAATCACATTACCGACCTTGAAGAAATCTTCAACATCCTCTGAAGGTATAAGATAAAGCTGAGTCCAACCAAATATGCTTTCGGAGTAACTTCAAAGAAGTTCTTAAAATTTATGGTGTCCAGACGTGGCATTGAGGCGAACCTAGAAAAGATCAGAGCCATTCAAGAGATGACCGTCCTAAAAATAATAAAGAAAGTCCAACGCCTTACGGGCAAAGTTGCAGCTCTGAATCATTTTATTTCGAGATCGATGGAGTGTTGCATTCCCTTTTTTCAAGTACTCAAGTAGCCTAAAAACTTTTGTTGGACTTTTTAGTGTCAGCAAACTTTTGAAGAATTGAAGAACTATCGTAGCTCACCTCCTCTTCTTACCAAGCCCAAACCTAAAGAAGAATTATTTCTGTATTTGGTGGTCTCCCCAGCAGCCCTTGCAGTTGTTCTAGTTAAGGAAGAGGCAAAAGTGCAAAGACCGATCTACTATATTAGCCGAGTTTAAGAGATGCCAAAATCAGGTATACTAAGTTGGAAAAACTAACTTATGCTCTATTGATTGCAGTCCAGAGGCTCCGACTTTACTTCCAAGGACACATCGTAATACTTCTCACTGATTAACCCATCAAGAAAGTTCTTCATCGAGTAGATGCCTCAGGAAGAATAGTAAAATGGGCTATTAAGCTCATGAAGTTCGATATTAACTTCCAACCTTGGCCATCGATCAAAGCTCAGATATTGACTGACTTTATAGTAGAGTGCACCATCCCATATGAAGTCGAACTTGAATAGTTTGAGGTCAAATTCCATGGTTACAGCTGAACCTCTCTAAAGAAAGAGCAGATCTTCTCAAAAGCTTTTGGATCCTATTGGTGCATAATCTGATTGACGTCGGATCAAGCTAGAGTTGAGAATGAAGAGGTCACTGTCGATGGTGACTTACAAAATAAAGTTTCGTCCGAAGTCGGTAGTGGTGGCTTCGGCAGGATCCTTCGACGATCAAGTTAGCTCTTCTGACCAATAGAAATAGAGTGCTCAGAAAAAAGTTCGGCAAAGTTTTTGGAAGAAGAAGAGAGTTTAGAGTAAATGTATCTGGAGGATCTCTTTTTATAGATGAAGTATACAGTAGACTGATAGTGACAGTCATACCATCCGGTCATGGGCTGCTCGGAGCCGTATGGGATTTATTATGAAGAGAGAGGTATCATCAGACTAATAGTGACAGCCATAATCATCCGATAGTGGGCTACTCGGGACCGCATGGGATTTACTACAGAGAGAAAGGTGTCACCAGATTGATAGTGACAGTCATTTCATCCGATCGTAGGCTACTCGGGGCCGCATGAGATTTGTTATGGAGAGAGAGGTATCTCCTGTAGTGATATGCCCGTTCGTCGAGATTTAATAGTCGAAGTTTGGAGGAAGCAGGTATTGATTGGTGAAGAACTTTGATATATATCAATTTTAGTAGAGTTTGGACTCCTAAAGGGAATACGGCTAGAGGGGATCATTCGGGAGGAATGCTAGCTAAAATTTGAAAGTAATCCACTATAAAAATCTGACTAAAGGAGAAGTCCAAAAGAAGTTCGGCTTCTGAAGAAATCCGACTGAAAGAGAAGTCTGAAAGGGATTCGACCACTGAAGGAATCCGACTGAAGAAAAAGTCTGAAAGAAGTTTAGCTCCTAGAGGAATCCGACTGAAGGAGAAGTCGATAAGAAGTTTGGCTCCTGGAGGAATCTGACTGAAGAAGAAGTTCGGAATGGGTTCGTTCGCTAGAGAAATCCGACTGAAGGAGAAATCCGAAAGAAGTTTGGCTCCTACAGAAATCTGACTGAAGAAAAAGTTCGAAAGGAGTTCGACTCCTTGAGGAATCTGACTAAAGAAGAAGTTTGACTCCTAGATGAATCCGACTGAAGGAGAAGTTCAGAAGAAGTTCAGCTCTTAAAGAAATCCAACTGAAGGAGCAGTCCGAAAGAAGTTCGACTCCTAGAGGAATTCAATTAAAGGAGAAATTCGAAAGAAGTTTGGCTCCTGAAGGAATCCGACTGAAGGAGAAGTTCGGAAGGAGTTCGGCTTTTGAAAAAATTTGACTGAAGGAGAAGTTCGAAAGGAGTTCGGCTCCTTGAGAAATTCGATTGAAGAAGAAATTCAAAAGGAGTTTGGTTCCTGGAGGAATCCGACTGAAGGAGAAGTCTGGGAGGAGTTCGGCTGAAGTTCGAAAGGAGTTCGACCGCTGGATGGTTCGATTGGGATTCGACCGTTGGAGGAGTTCGGCTTGGGTTCGGTCGTTGGAGGAGTTTGGCTACTGAACGAGTTCAGTTGGAGCTCGGCCACTGAAGGAGTTCGACTGAAGCTCGACCGCTGGAGGAAGAATTTTCGATCGAAGCTCTTTCGTTATTACTAGTTGCATTATGCTAAGCATCAGACTGGACTTTGGTAGGAGCGTCGTTTATCCCCAACAGTAGTCCCTCCACTCTCGAGTTTGAAATTTGAAGAAAGGGAGTATAGAAAAGATGACTATCGAAGTCCTTTTTTGGGCTCTGCACCCACTGAGGTTGAAGCTCGGAGGAAGACCTTATCTCCAATCGAAGTTGAAGGAGATCTTATCTCCTGTTGACATTGATGTTGAAGCTCAGGGAAGATCTTATCTTCAGCTGAGGTTGAAGGAGATCTTATCTCCTGTTGAAGCTCGGAAAAGATCTCATATCTAGCTGAGGTTAAAGGAGATCTTGTCTCCTATTAATGCTGTAGTTGAAGTTTGGGGGAGGTCTTATCTCCAGTCGAAGTTGACGTTGAAGTTGAAGCTCGGGAGAGATCTTATCTCCAGTCAAAGTTGACGTTGAAGTTGAAGCTCAGGGAAGATCTTATCTCCAGTCGAGGTTGAAGGAGATCTTATCTTCTTTTGACGTTGAAGTTGAAGCTTGGGGGAGATCTTATCTCTAACCGAGGTTGAAGAAAATCTTATCTCCTTTTGACGTTGAAGTTGAAGCTCGAGGGAGAATTTTGGTCTCGGGTTTCCACGCTTGCTACTTGTTGTGGATGCCGAGCTCGTTGTGGATGTCAGGCTTATTATGGATGCCAAACTAGGACCTCTCTTACAAATCAGGATAAGATTCTACTTTTTGCATTTGACGTAGTTAGGTTATCGTGGAAAAATACGTGTAAGAATTCCTCCACTAAGCTTCTTTTTTCACCACGTCTTTGGTCTATGAGGTTTTGACTTTCGCTCATGTTAGGACGAGGTTCTCCTCCTATTCCTAATGGGCTGTACGGGCATATTAGGATTATTGTCGGGGCCTCTTCTCTTACCTCGTCTAAAATGAATGAGGTCTTCGACTTTACTCATGTTAGGATGAGGTTCTCCTCCTATTCCTAATGGACTGTAGGGACATACTAGGGTCATTGTTGGGGCCTCTCCTCTTACCTCATCTAAAATGAACGAGATCTTCGATTTTGCTCACGTTAGGATGAGGTTCTCTTCCTATTCCTAATGGGCTGTAGGGGCACATTAGGGCCATTGTCGGAGCCTCTTCCCTCATCTTGTCTAAAATGAATGAGGTCTTCGACTTTGCTCACGTTAGAACGAGGTTCTCCTTCTGTTCCTAACATGGCTATTATTGATTACTTCTTTCCTATCATCACATAGTTTTTGCACCAAGAAACAATAATATTAAATGGAGGAGTTTTATTGAAGAGAAATTACTGATAGTACATCCTTAAATTTTCTGAGTTCCAAGGTCGTGGGAGCGTTGTTCCTCTGAGCTCCTTCAGGCGATAAGTTTTGGATCAGATGACTTCCACCACTTCATACAGGCCTTCCCAATTTGGGTAAGCTTTCCCTGACTTTGAGGCTGAGAGATGGCAGCTCATCGAAGCACTAAGTACCCCACTCTGAATGTTTTACTTCTGACTCTGGAGTTATAGTATCGGGCCACCCTTCATTTGTAGGCTGCCATCCAAACCTGGGCTTCTTCTCTTTTTTCTTTCAGCAGATCGAGGTTGACTCTGAGGTCCTATGGGTTATGCTGCTTGTTGAAGGCCATGATCCGTACTAATGAAAGTTTAAGCTCGATTGGTATGACTGCCTCCGTTCCAAAGGCCAAGATGAATAGTATTTCCCCAGTTGTTAGCCTTTGAGTAGTTCGGTACGCCTAGAGGACGTGGTAGAGTTCATCCACCCAGGCCCTCTTGCTCTATTGAGCCTTATTTTGATACCTTGTAGTAGGGTCTGGTTGGTCACTTCAGCTTCTCCATTTGCCTGTGGGTGAGCTACCAATATGAAGTGATGGGAGATGTTTAAATCTTCGTAGAACTTAGCGAACATCGTCACAGTGAACTGTCGCCCATTATTCGTTATGAGAGTTCGGGGTAGAACGAACCGACAGATGATTGACTTTCAAACGAAGTCCTGTACCTTGGTCTTGGTAATTTTTGCTAATGGTTCGGCTTCGATCCATTTGGTGAAGTAGTTGATCGTGATCAGGAGGAACTTTCATTGCTCGGATGCCATTAGAAAAGGACCAAGTATATCCATTTTCCACTATGCAAATGGCCAAGGTGTATTTAGTGGAGTAAGCTCGGAAGTTGGCTGTCTTTGTATGTTTGCATTCTTCTAACAGCGGTTACATTTTTTGACATACATCATAGAGTCGTGGTACAAGGTCGGCCAATAGTACCCTTGCCAAAGTAGTTTTTGTGACAGGGACCTAGCTCCTATATGACTTCCACAAATTCTCTCATGCATTTTTCATAATGCGGAGTCGGCCTCTGAAGGTCAGAGACATCTCAGCAGTGATAGCGAATACGATCTCTTATACAACTTGCCTTCATACAAAACGTATCGAAAGGCTTGATTCCTGAGTTTCTGAGCTTCTTTCGGATCATGAGGAAGAACTCCCTTTTTGAGATAGGCAGCTAATGGGTCAATCTAGCTCGGCTCAAGCTCCGTCTGCATAATGAACTATGATTTCTCTGAGCTTGGATATTTTAGAGTCTCAAAAAATACTTCTTTGGATAGTTCGACTGGGGCTGAAGTGGCCAATTTAGATAAAAGGTCAGCTCTTATATTTTCTACCCTCAGAATCTATCGAATGCCAAAACTGCTGAAGGCCAGAGTCAAATCTTTTATTTTCTCAAGGTATTTCATCATACTTTCCTTCCATGCTTCATAGTTGCCACTAACTTGGCCGACTACTAATTAGGAATCACTGTAGACTTGAAGCTGATTAACTTTTAACTCTCTTGCTATTTTTAATTCGATGATCAACGCTTCATATTCGGCCCTATTATTAGTTGCAGGAAATTTGAAGCATAGCGCGTACTCGGCGATGACTCCCTTAGAGCTGACTAAGACTAACCCCACACTTGCTCCAGCGGAGTAGGATGAACCATCTATGTACAGGGCCCAAAAACCTTTGAAAAGGTCGGCACTCTCTTCTGGAAGGCTCGATTGCGATAACAGAGCATCGGCCTTGTTCTTTTCAAGCTCGGCATTATCTAGAATGGTACATTCTACTACAAAATCTATCAATATCTAGGCTTTGATCGATGGTTAGGGTTGATAGTTGATGTCAAATTTTATGAGCTCGATTGCCCATTTTGCGATTCTCTCAAAAGTGTTCGTTCGATGAAGGACTGCTTTTATTGGTTGGTCCGTGAGAACCATTATGGTGTACCCCTGAAGGTAAGATCAGAGTCTCCTGACAGCAATTAGAAGAGAGTAAGTCAATTTTTCTAACTTAGAGTATCTGATCTCTGCATCCCTTAAGATCCGACTTACGTAGTAGATCGGTCGCTGCATCTTCGCTTCCTTCTTGATCAGGACTGCTGTCAAGGCCGTCGGAAAGACTGCTAGATATAAGAATAATTCTTCTCTGGGTTTGGACTTTGTCAGCAGTGGGGATGAGTCGAAGTAGTTTTTAAGCTCCTCAAACATCCATTGGCACTCCGTCGTCCGGTAGAAGTTCTTTAGTTGTCTGAGAACTCGGAAGAAGGGCATGCATTGCTCGGCCAATCTTGAGATGAAGCCATTCAGAGATGCCACTTTTTCGGTTAGGCACTAAACTTCTTTAATTATTTTAAAGCAGTCATCTCCTAAATAGCTTGGATTTTCTTTGAATTTGCTTCAATCCCATGCCTGAACACCATAAACCCTAGAAACTTTTCTGAGGTCACACCAAAGGCGTACTTGGTCGGGTTCAGCTTCAACTTATGCTTTCTGAGTATACTGAAGATCTCTTCGAGGTCGACGAGGTGGTTTATAGAAGCTCGGCTTTTGACGAGCATGTCATCCACATACACCTCTATGTTGCGGTCGATCTGCTCCTTGAAGATCTTGTTGACCATACGCTGGTACATTGCCCCTATATTCTTGAGTCCAAAGGGCATAACCTTGTAATAGTAAAGACCACGGTCAGTAACAAAAGCAATTTTCTCCTCGTCCTTCGGTGCCATCCATATTTGGTTATAACTAAAGAAGGCATCCATGAAGGTGAGGAGCTCGTGGCCCGAGGTTGTGTCTACCAGTTGATCAATCCTGGGTAGAGGATAATTATCATTTGGATAGGCCTTATTCAGCCTTTTGAAGTCTATACACATCCTCCACTTATTGTGTGCCTTTTTGACGAGAACCATATTTGAGACCCAAGTTGGATAGTTAACTTTTCGGATGAATCCAGCTTTGAGGAGCTTGCCTACTGCTTCTGCGATTGCAATCTGCCTTTTCGGGACATAGTTACGCATCTTCTCTTTTACTGACCGATACTTAGGATCAACGGATAGCTGATGTTCCATGACCTTGGCATTAATTCCTGGCATATCCATTGAGGCCCAGGCAAAAACATCTGCATTCCTTCATAAAAAGATGATGAGTTGCTCCCAGACTTCATCTTCCAGATTGGAGCCAATTTGTACCGTATGCTTCGCATTTCCATCATTCAAGGGGATGGTCATAAGATCTTCTATGGGCTCGCTCTATTCTTCGGCAAGATCATCGCGGACATCTAGCCCATCAGCAAAATAAGGGTCGGATGATTCTTCCTTTTGCAGGGTGATTGAGTAGCAGTGCCTTGCCAGAGCTTGATCTCCCCTGACCTCTCTGATCTCATGATTTATCGGAAACTTCATCTTCAAATAATAAGTTGATACCACTGTCCGAAGTGCATTTAAATTAGGTTGGTCGAGAATAGCATTATAGATGGATAGAACTTTTACGACTAGAAAATTGACCTATGCCTTAACCAGCTTCGAGCATTGCCCTGCAGTCACAGCCAAAGTAATTATGTCCTCAACTGGTATGACATCGTCAGTGAAGCCTACTAATAGGGAGTTCATAGGTCCCAAGTGGTTATTGAGTAAGAACATTTTTTAGAAAGCATCATAAAATAAAACATCAGCTGAGCTTCCATTATCTATCAAAATATGGCGTACATCATAGTTGGTAATGTTTAAAAAGATTACAATCGCATCATTGTGCGAAAATTGGACTCCTTAAGCATCTGCCTCAGTGAAGGTTATGGGTTCTTCAGTCCTCCATCTCTTCATTGATCCCTCGGATCTGCTAGCCTCTTCTCACCAAAGTTTCCCTGAGATAGTGTTGATGATGCCGAGAGACGGCCGATCTTCTTGTTGTTCCTCCCTCTTTGATGGTTCAGGTTGCGGCAGTGCCCTTAGCCGATCTTTCTATTCTTCAGGCCGATGCCGTAGGAATCGATCGAGTCTGCTTCGCCTGATGAGCTTCTCGATCTCATCTTAGAGCTGAATACATTCTTCAGTATCATGACCATGGTCATGATGATAAAGGTAGAACTTGTTAGGATTGCACTTGCCGAGGTGAGTACGCATCCTTTTCGATCTCAGTAGTTGCTCCCTGATTTTCATTAGTATTTAGATTTTTAGAGCATTGAGAGGGGCGTAGTTGTAAAATCTTCAAAGGGGAGAACCCCGTCGTGCCCTTCTATCGAGGCTTCCCTGTCTCTGAGCTCGAAAAGAAGTTCGGACTCACTTACGCTCAGAGGGAGTTCGGGAGCACAGTCGAGCTTTAGTCGGCTTTCCTTCCTCAATGGGTCTGTCCGACTCGCTGATTCGTTGCTCTCCAATGGCTTCATTATTCTTGGCCTTAAAGTCCTCTTCAGCTCGGGCATAATCTTCAACCCGAGCCAGCATATCGACAAAGTCTCTAGGGTACTTCTTTTTCAGGGAGAACAGCAAATCATTCTTCTAAAGGTCATCCTTGAGTGCAGTCATCGCAACTGACTAGTCCAGATTCTGGACCTTCAATATAGCAGCATTAAATCGGGTGACATAAGTCTGGATGGATTTTTCCTCTTTCTGCTTGATGTTCATCAAGGAATCCAAACCTCGATGCAGACATCGACTGCTCACGAAGTGAGCCATAAATTGATGACTCATCTGATCAAATAAAAAGATGGTACCTGACTTAAGTGTTGAGTACCAGTTTCTGATGGCTCTCTTGAGGATGGATGGAAAAGCCCGACATAAAATGACGTTTGGCATACCATGGAGCAGCATCATTATCCGAAAGGCCTCCAGATGATCGATCGGATCGATGATCCCATCGTAACTCTTAAACTATGGGAGCTTAAAGTTTGGTGGGATTAGCTCCTGCATAATCCTTTGAGAAAAAGGTGGGTCAGTGCAAATGTCATTACCGTGTGAGGAGGGAGTATGATGGAGCTCTTCAATTCGTTGGCTCATTTTTAGGAGCCTTTGATCCAGGAGATCTTCAGGATCATTGATCTCTAAGATTTTCTGATGGAATGGGTACAAAGCTTCCCCTTGGATCGAGTCATGGTTCGAGCAAGGGCCCTTCATCCTTTGCTTCTCCTTTTCAGAGATCAGAGGTCAGGTGGCCCAAGTCGACCATCCCTAGATTGGATTATAAGGCTCCAAAGAAGTCTGCTCTGATCGAATCGATGTCGGGGCCTATCGATGTATGGCCTGCACCGCGTCCATGAGATCATGAACCTACTGGATCAGTAGGTTGAACTACTCCGCATCCATCATGGCTGTAGGTGGAGCTTGAGTTACCGAAGTTGAAGCGGGAGCGAATAGGTCTGGACGGAATCTGACTGTAGAGATCGTTGATCGTCGGGTCGAAGCTTTTCTAGGAGGCATTTTTTTTTGGAGAAGAACTCTAGAGAGGAAGAAGAGAGATAGCTACTTTAAGAACAAGAAAACCTTGAGAATAGAAAGCCCTTTCTCTAGCGCCAATCCTGTTGGTGCAGAATCTGGTTGATGCTGGATCGAGCTGGAGCTAAGGAAGAAGAGATCGCTGTCGATGGTGACTTGCAAAATAAAGTTCCATCCAGAGTCAATGGTGGTGGCTCTGGCAGGACCGTTCGACGATTAAGTCAGCTCTTCTGGCCAACAAAAATGGAGTGCTCAGAAAAAAGTTTGATAGAGTTTTTGGAAGGAGAAGAGAGCTTAGAGCAAACATATCTATAGGATTTCTTTTTATAGATGGAACATGTAGCAGACTGATAGTGATAGTCATACCGTCCAGTCGTAGGCTGCTTAGGACCATATGGGGTTTATTATGGAGAGGAAAGTATCGTCAGACTAATAGTGACAGCCATAACCATTCGGTAGTGGGCCGCTCGGGGCTGCATGAAATTTTCTATGGAGAGAGGTGTTACCAGATTGATAGTGACAGCCATACCATCCGATCGTGTGTCGCTCAGAGCCGCATGAGGTTTGTTATGGAGAGAGGTGTCTCCTATAGTGATGTGCCCATTCGTCGAGATTTAATAGTTGAAGTTCGGAGGAAGCAGGCATTGATTGATGAAGAACTTTGATATATATCAATTTCAGAGAAGTTCGAACTCCTAAAGGGAATACGGCTAGAGGAGATCATTCGAAAGAAATGCTAACTAAAATCTAAAAGTAATCCACTGAAAAAATCTGACTGAAAGAGAAGTTCAAAAGGAATTCGACTCTTGAAGAAATTTGACTGAAGGAGAAGTCCAAAAAGGGTTCGACCGCTGGAGGAATTCGACTGAAGAAAAAATCTGAAAGGAGTTTGGCTCCTAGAGAAATTTGACTGAAGGAGAAGTTCAGAAGGAGTTCGGCTCCTTAAAAAATTTGATTGAAGGAGAAGTCTGAAAGGAGTTCAGCTCTTGGAGGAATCCGATTGAAGGAGAAGTTTGGAAGGGCTTCGGTCGCTGGAGGAATCCGATTGAAGGAAAAATTTGGAAGGAGTTCGGCTCCTTGAGGAATTCAACTGAAGAAGAAGTTCGAAAGAAGTTCGGCTCTTTGAGGAATCCAACTGAAGGAGAAGTCCAGAAGGAGTTTGGCTCCTGGAGGAATTCGACTGAAGGAGAGATTCGGAAGGAGTTTGGCTCCTTAAGGAATCCGATTGAAGGAGAAATCTGAAAGGAGTTTGGCTCCTGAAGGAATTCGACTAAAGGAGAAGTCCGAAACTCCTGAAGGAATCCGACTGAAGGAGAAATCCAGAAGGAATTCGGCTCCTGAAGGAATTTGACTGAAGGAGAAGTTCGGAAGGAGTTCGGCTCCTAGAGGAATCCGACTAAAGGAGAAGTCTGAAAAGAATTCGATTAGTGCGAAAGAAGTTTGACTGCTGGAGGGTTCGACTGGGGTTCGGTCATTGGAAGAGTTCGGTTTGGATTCGACCGTTGGAGGAGTTCGGCTACTGAATGAGTTCGGTTGGGGCTCGACCGCTGGAGGGAGTTCGACTGGGCTTGATCGCTGGAGGAAGAATTTTCGATCAAAGCTCTTCCATGATTGCTAGTTGCATCAAGCTAAGCATCAGACTGAACTTCGATGGGAGCGGAGTTTATCCCCAACAGGTCCTGTATGTAAACGGTTCGTCTAATGCTTTCGGAGCGGGTGCGGATTTGATCTTAATCAACCTAGAAAAAATTATTGCTGGATATGCGCCGTACTTTGAATTTTTCATAATAAATAATGAAGCAGAATATGAAGCTCTGATTGTGGGATTGAAGATAGCTAAAGAATTGGAAGCAGATCGGGTGAAAGTTTATAGTAACTTCTAGTTGATGGTGGGGCAAGTTAGCAGTAACTATGAAGCTTGGAAAGAAAGTATGAAAAAGTACTTGAAAAAAGTGAGGAGCCTGATCTCGACCTTCAATAGCTTTAAGATTCAAAAAATTCTAAGAGCGGAAAATACTAGGGCCGACCTTCTCTCCAAGATAGCCACACTATCTCCAAGCAAACTGCCGAAAGAGGTTTACTTTGAAGTTCTGCAGCACCTGAGTTTGATAGAATCCCAGACTGTGATGCAGGTCCATCGTGAGCCCAGCTGGATCAATCCATTCCTTGCGTACCTCAAAGATGATGTTCTTCTCCGAGATCTAAAGAAAGCTCAAAAATTGAGAAATCAAGCCTCTCGTTATGTTCTATATGAAGATAAATTGTATAGAAGGTTATACTCTTTGCCATTGCTGAAATGTCTTAGACCTTCTAAAGTCAACTATACACTATCAGAAGTTTACGAAGGAATATACAAAAATCATTTGGGAGCCAGAGTCTTATCTCACAAACTACTTCGATAGGACTACTATTGACCAATGATGCACTAGGATGCTATTGAATATATGAAAAAATATGATCGATGTCAGAGGAATGCCAATATTCAAAGATGTTGTCCGGAGGTAGCAACCCAAGGGAGGGTGAATTGGGTTTATAAAATTTTTGGCCAAAATTAACTCTACACAAGCATGTGCTTTACTTAACTTAATTCAATTCAATAAATTTAACTAGTGTATGCAACGAAATCAAGTGTGAATGAACTTAAGCAAGAGTTAATCTAAATTAGTAAGTAATTAGCAATTTACAGCATGCAAGATAAGTAAAGTAATAAAGAAGAAAGCATAATACAAACGCACAAAGATTTTATAGTGGTTCGATGCAATCCCGCACCTATGTCCACTCCCCAAGGTCTTCTTGGAAATTCCACTATAATCCTAGATTATAGTGCATTTGTTTTAACCCGTGATCACAAACAAACTCAGTTGGTTTTGCCGGACTCACCAATCTCAACTCTATACCGATAGTTTTTTCGGATTCACTATCAATCCAGTTGATTTTATGGGCTCGCTAACTAAAATCTATACACCATCCAATTATTGGCTTTGGCCAGCCTATATCTCAAGTTTCTTTCTTCATACAAATATAAAAATTCAGCTCCAAACTAATAGCTAAAAGGAACTCTTTTGATGTGCAGAGAAAATGCTGAATATGTGCTCTTTGGTAGCTTCTCTTCTCTTCAAATGATGCTGAGAGACTTGCTTGACGTGTTGTGGAAGATGACTCTGTAATGTCCTTTTAATTTGAAGCTCAAATCTTTCTCTTTTCTCTTATTTTTGGATATTCAATGTAACTCTCTTTCTTTGAATGATTTTTTTTCTTCAATCCTTAATCTCTTAATTTAAAATATTTTTCTCACTATTTTTATACTTAAGAGTTACTTTTGAGTGAGTTTTGACCATTAGCAAATTTGGACTAGCTGTTGGAGTAGATAATGGCTCGTTGGAAAAGTATAGAAGACTAGCCATTGTAGTCTATCCCGACATTGGGGTCGACACCTTTTCTTCAAGTATCGATACTTTTTTCTCAAGTGTCGATACTTTTTCTTCAAGTATCGATACCTCTTGGGATCTGAAGAATTTTTGCTCTCTGTCCTCTATTCTATGCAATAGAGATCGACCCTAGGATGGTCCTCTAGCACAGGGGTCATTCCTGGGGTCATCCCCTCTACGTGCCAGTCCATGCCTAAGCATGCCAGAAGCCTGGGGTTGACACCTTTGCTCCTGGGGTCAACACCTAAACTTCCTAAACTTTAAAAACTTGAATTTTTTGCCTCATTTTAGGATAGGGGTTGACACCTTTAGCCTTGAGATCGATACCGCCAAGTCTGAAACTCAAAAATTTATTCTTTGAAGCCCTTGACTTGATGATTTTGAGTAGATCTTTTCTTAGATTAATTTTTCAATTTGAATACCTAAAAAGATCTATATCCACTCATGAAATACATGGTTGAATACTCAAATACTCAAAGTTTGGCAATCATCAAAATCAATCATGGGATCAACAAAAGACAACCAACCTCTCAACTTATACTTTTGAGCTTCCCATGATTATTTGTATAATGGGGGATGGATATACTTGGATCCTTTTTTATGGCATCCTGACAGTGAAAGTTTCTTTTAGTGGCAATAGACTACTTTACTAAATGGGTCGAGGCTGAACCTCTGGCTAAAATTATTGAAGCAAAAGTATAGGGCTTCATCTGGAAGTCAATAGTTTGTAGATTTGGACTACTTCGGGCTGTAATAATTGATAATGGACGCCAATTTGTAGGGATGAAGTTTGTTGAGTTTTGTGAATATTTGAATATCTCCCATCACTTCACTTTAGTAGCTCATCTACAGACAAATGGTGAGGTCGAGGTGACCAACATGATTCTGTTACAAGATATAAAGGTAAGACTTGAATGGGCGAAAGAAACTTGGATGGATGAACTCTATCTTGTGCTTTGGGCTTACAAAATCACTCAGAGATTACCAACTGGGAAAACTCCATTTGCCCTAGCCTTTGGAATAGAGGTGGTCATCCCAATAGAACTCAAACTTTTTTTAGCATGAGTCGAGATATTCAATGAACAAAGAAATTTGCAAGATCTCAAAGCCAACTTCAACTTGCTAGAAGAAAAATGAGAGAAGGCCTAGATCAGGATGGCGGTTTACAGGCAAAAAATAGCCCACTATTACAATTCCAAGATCATAAGCAAAGCATTCAGGATAGGAGACCTGGTGCTTTGGCGAGCGGATGTCTCACAGTCTTAGGATCAAGGAAAGCTTGCTTCCAACTAGAAAGGCTCTTATGAGGTCATAAAAGTCGTCTAAATTGGGACTTACTATCTGAAGGAGCTCAGAGGGACCGCACTACCACGATCTTAGAACTCAGAAAATTTGCGAGTGTATTATCAGTAATCATATTTTAGTAAAATTTTTTTACTTTGATGTCTCTATTTTTGGTGCAAAATTATGCAATGATAGAAAATAATCCAATCGAACTTCATCCTTGAATGAAGTAGAAGGCCTTCGATTATCTAAGATAGGAGGTTAACCTCGTCGTAGCAAGGGTGAAGGCCTCTGGTTATCTAAGATAGGAGATTAACCTCGTCGTAGTGAGGATAAAGGCCTCCGATTATCTAAGACAGGAGGTTAACCTCATCTTAATGAGGGTGAAGACCTTCGATTCTTAAACTGACGACATTGGGGTGAGGCCCTTTCAATGGTCCTTTTATGCAAAGGCAATCGTGTTAGGAACAGGAGGAGGACTTCATCCAAATAAGAAAAATAGCCGACCTCGTCAGGAATAGGGGATGAACCTCATCCTGATGTGGATAAAGATCCTATAGCAAATCGAAGGCCTCTAGTTCTCAAATAGGAGGAAGAATACAAATAAGGAGCTTCAGTTCCTAAATGGACCAGAAGACTCTTATTCGCAGACAAGGAGGGTAAATATGTGAAATGTAGAACAAAAATTGTAATTCTAAGACAATGTCGAAGCTGGACACAATGAGAAATTAAAGTATATTGGTAAGCAACAAGCTAAGGTGGAATGCAAATAGATAAATGAAAGAAACTTTATTTCATTAAAAATAAAGATTGTTACACGAGACATCATGTCTAACTATAAAAGAGAGGAAGAAGATGAAGTTCTACTCGAAATAAGATTTTGGACTGCTAGCTCGAGCTATTATAAGGAAGAGTTTTAAGCCTTTAATTCTTTCCTCAAGCCTCCACCTTGCCACCAGGCTCTCTCTCAGCATCCTCTCCCACCTGTGTGATTCTTCTTCTATCTCTCTCAACTTCTTCCTAAGAACCATGGATTCGGCCTCAACGTTCTTGATGACATTTTTTTGATAGGCCATCTAGATCTTCAGTTGTTGTAGTTTGGCCATTTCCTTTATATGTATCACTGTCAAGTTTTTTCAAAAAATTTCTTAAAGAAAGAACCTCCTCCAAATCTTTACTCGAACTAGCCTGGGCCTTATCAGACAATCGCTGTTGAAGTTAAGCGATTTCATTATTAGCCTTCCAAATTTTTTTTGTAGATCGGTGACTTGAGCACACCAACCATGCCTGTATTCATTGTGTGAGTCTTTGGCTGCCACCAATTGGCTTTGGAGTTTGAAAAATCTCTTTGACCAATCCTAGCCATATTCTTCTCGATCAATGGACCACGTCAAACTTCTTTCAAGTAGCTGAATTTTCTCCTATGCCGCCCTCAGCTCAACCTTAAGAGAACTAGCCTTGGCTGTTAAAGCCCAAGACTTCTCACCCGCATGCTTCTTGACCTCAAGCTTTTCGATTAGATGGTACTTCTTAGTATTATACTCTCTGAAGAGTTGTTTGAATGATTAATGCAGATGATTGATTTCGATGGCCACATCAGTATAATTCTTTTTTGATTTTTTATGTTCATCCTCTATCATCTTCAACTTTTTCTTGAGCTGACGAACTTTCTTCTTAAGATTTCTTATATGAGCTCTCAGGGGAACACCCTGGGGCAAGGGATCAGCTTTAGCAGGAGACTATATTTTAATGCATAGAAATATTATAACACAAAGGCATTGTAATTGAAAATGCTTGTTTTCATTAACCAAAATGTTCTTTAAGTACAGGAAAGAAGAAAAAATGAAAAAGATACAATAATAAGTGGTCCCAGACCTTTGGAAGATCAGCGGAGGAGTTCGACGCGATATCAATGGGTGTGGGTTCTTCGACAGTAGAGAGGGCAGATGTGACAGGAGGCGCAGTGGAAGAAGGCTCGACTACCGAATGATCGGTGGCTAAGGTAGATGGTCCCGCTTCATCATCAGAAGCTTCCTCATCCAGAAAACTGAGATCAAGCTTGGAAAATTTGGCAAAGCTCGAATCCCTTGATGAAAGATAGCTGGACAAACTCCATCTTTATATCCTTCATCTCTGAGGAAGCTTTGAACTCCTCCATTGCCTAAACCTTGGCCTCCAAAATTTGCTCCAAGGTCCACCTTTCCTTCTCTGCCATCTCGGCCTTGATCTTCCTCCTCTTTTCGACCTCTGAGGCCAGTTCCTCCTTCGCTTTTGCCAAAGCTTGCTCGACATCCCGAACTATCTCTTGAAGACCCCCGACCTCGACCATTTTCTTCTCAAGAAGACGCTCGACCTCGGCTTTCTCCTCAAGTAGGCGATTGACTTTGGCTTGATGATCTTTCCAAACCTTCACCGCTTCTGACCTCATGTAATTCATCACCTTGATATTGGTGATTAGTTGATGCCCTGTCTGCAAAAATGATCAGGTGAATCATACTGGTGAAAAAGTACATAGGCAAGTCAAAAGAAAAAATAAGGAGAGAAAGAGAGATGAAGTGATTTACCTCAAGGAAGGATCCAAGAGAATCAAAGATACGCTGCTCAAAGTCGGCATCGATAATTCTATCCATGACCTCGGGTAGGGTGCACCCATCAATCAACTTCTAGATAATTCTTCGATTGTTGAAGAGGTTTTCCTTCGGATCCTCGTCAGAACCATTAGACCCCCTGGAGCTAGTCTTGCATCAGACCTTTGGAATGGCCGACTTCTTCTTCTTCTTCTTTTCTACCTCCTCCTTCTTAGTGGGAGGATTCAAAATTTGGACTTCGACTAGAGGGCTTGAGGAGGTTGGGGGCGCGGTGACCTCGGCAGCCGCTGTAACCACAATGGCAGCAGAAGTGTCAGGGATGACAGCGGTGTTGATGGATGTTGTGGAGCTCGAGGTATTGACCCTCGCTCTCTTCGAAGGCTCACCAGACGTTGCACCCTTTCTTTTATGAGCTTGAAGCCCCCTCGAGAGATGCTGAAGTTCAGCCGCATCCATTTTTGCAATCGGGAAGGACTCATAATTAGGAAGAAAGATAAGAAAGAAATTTATGAAATTCATATATATACCTGCTGGATTGAAGAGGCTTAGGCCCATGTTGAACAAGATTTGATCTTTTACGAGTTCAAGTAAAGAAGGAGATCAGTAATTTCTAAGCTTATTAATAGAATCAAGGTCATTCCTTTCCAAGCTCGGAGCTCAGCGGACTGAATCCCTCAGCTGCCCCTAAGGAGAAAGTTCTAATCTAAGGGATGGGCACGAGACAAAGAAGAACTTTTTTTTCCAATTATGAATGAAAGAGAGGGCACCCTTAAGCAACCCTATCTTGCTGATCTGGAGGGATAAGTACCACTAATCCTTAGTAGTAGGATGGTGTTTGTAAGTATAGTAGTTACGGAACAAAGAAGTAGTTGGACGAGCTTCAGTCGAGATGCATAAAGAAAGAAAACCTATAATAAACCTGAAGGAATTGGGAACTACGGAAGCGAGGGAGATATCAAAGAACTGAAAAAGGAATTGACAAAGGAAGGAATCAGGAGATGAAGTGCGATATGAAGAGCCTTAGTGTACAAGCAGAAGCGACCTAGGGGAGGAGCACAAGCTCGATCACTCAGCCTGGGAGGCTCCAACTCATATTTTAAAGGCACCTCATACTGAATCCTTATTAAAGAAAGATCTTCAGAGTGCAAAGAACAGAGGATGGTTTTGGATACGAAGATTGGATGAGGCGCTATTCTAAGTTCGACTTCTACCTCGAGGTCAGGATTTTAAAAGTTCAGGTCGGCCGAACTCCTCGAACTGGTAGATCGGGACATTTTTGAAGATATTTTTAATCAAAATATATCCAAAAAATCTCTAAAAAAATTAAGATAAAAAAGACAGTAAAATCTTGAAAGAAAAAAGTGAAGCCTGCTTAGGAAATCCGAGGAAGACCCCAAAAAGTAGGAAAACGAAGGAGAAAGAGATGAGAGACTAACCTAGGTTAGACGAAGAGCACAGAAAGGCGATTGAAAGGATGGGAAGCGGTTGAGAAGGATGTCAATGGCCAAAAAATTGCAGCAGGTTGTTCGGAGGAAGCGAGGAGCAAAGAGAAAGAGAAGGAGGGCTCTAGCGGAGATGAGAAGTCGGGGAGGAGAATAAGTTTAAATAATGTGAAAAAGTTCGAAGTAGTTATGATGGCAGATCTTCCTCACCCAGCTCCGACCTGCCATATGTCTTGCCCATCATGCCAATCCCTGACATTGGATAGAACAATTATGGCACCGTGCATGAAGCTCTGCGCTAGACGAGTTTATAAAGAAATTTGTCCTTTCAGATCACTATTCATTAAGAAGCTTTGGTGCCAACTGAAGAGGCCAAAATGTTTTGCTCCTTGAGAGCAGGAAACTGGAAAGGGACTTCGGCCATTGCAATTTTTGTACTTTCTTCATTCAAAATTCGAACTCGAGAGTAGGAAAATAAGTATTGGGGGTAAAATAACTCCTATCGAAGTCTGGATGATCCCCACCACATGGATACCAGACACCCTCCCTAAACATGGATGACCTCCATCCAACCACTGTAAAGCCCGTCTATGGCATGGCGAACTTCAATCGTCCGAACTAAAACGGAACAACCAAACTATCTCACAAAAAGAATATTTTGTGAACCTTGTGCTGGGTCCCCAATAGGCAAAACTTCCTTCTGGCCGAACTCCTTCCAGCCACCCAGCGAATTCCATCCGACCGAACTCCTTTCAGTCGCTCGGCCTCTCTCCAGTCGCCTGGTGGAGTCCATCCAGCCGAACTCCCTCCAGTCGGGCTCCAATCGGCCGAATGGACTCAAATTTAAGAGGACCTCATCGGCGACACAAGTTCAAGCCCTGATTCAGCCAGTATCAGTCACTTTGCAGACGACCTTGAAGATGTCTGAACCTCTCTAGATCACTGGGACTCAAAGTTCTTCACATTCATGACTTGCTCACATGTGCAGAGGTCATATCTAAACTCCAATTGTTAATTTTCAATGGACTGGCAAGTCATGACAAAGGACACTCTCTGTAATGAACTCCACGTGGCTTGAACGGTCCATTAGTAGGCTGTTACGGCTATCACTATCAGTTTGTTATACGCTCCGTTTATATAAAGGATCCTTCGGATATGTTTTCTCTCTAAGCTTTCATCTCCATCTTAATTATCCTGAGCACTCTATTCTTCTTGGTCAGAGAACTGACTTGAGCATCGGAGGGTCCTACCGAAGCCACCCACCTCCAGTTTAAACTTTTTCTTATAGGTTCCATCGGTGGCCTCATCCCCATCCACTCCGCGACTCCAGCATCGATACCATTTTCTTCACCAACATATGGATAACCTAAAACCCTAATAAGAATTCAAATAAAAATAAAATGCTAGAGTTTATTTAAAGTTCTAATTCTAGAGTCCATATAAAATTCTAATTCTAGAGTCCATGTGAAAAATAAAATTATCTAATTTTTATATTTATAATTAATAAAAATATGTCTAATTTTTTTGCTAGTGGACGATCCTCTGTCATACTTTCTTAGTTGGAAATAACTTAAATCCGAAGAGTTTGATTGTAAGTACCATTTTAGAAGTTAAGAATTCAAAATACAAAACTCATTCTCTATAATCCAAGAAGTATCAAATGAAGGATGGCCTTTCTATAGAACAAGATAATGGTGAAAGCTATCATTAGATGAAGTAACAATCTTATCATCCCAAACTACCTCAATGTCATATCTTCATTAAAAAGAATATGGTATCTTAGAAACTTAAGTATTTGCATAACGCTGGATTGTAAAGCAGGAGGCTTAAATGTGCCTAGATAAGATGATAAATCTTCTATATTAAAAATAAAATTAATATTTATATGATTAGATAAATTAAGTAAATATATATGTTAGATTTAAGTTATCCAATAATGGGGCATAGGCCACTTGCTCAGACATATAATTTTTTGAAGGAATATTTTGGCAACGAAGGTCCGTATGTACCAGCCCTTGACATTTAGCGTAGCACCACGCTTCTTTGCCACCTCCACATGGAACTTTGCCGATCAGCTCTGCAACGTGTCCGGACGGGAAGGAGAAAGCAACAATGCTTTCGTTCTAATGAATTAAAAATTTTTATCCTAGGTGATTTTGTTTTACTTAATGGCTGTCGACACACTTAACCTGTCTGACTTTGTTTCTACCCAAGAAAAAGGCCAAACCTTGTCATAGCATGTGCAACAGAGAGGGAGAGAGTTTTTTTTTTTTTTTAAATAGAAAAATCTTTTCCTATTTTGCCACTGATTCTCCATTTAATACTTAGTTCTATTTTTTTTTTTTTTTTTTTGACTATCTTGCCACGACAATAGGAACAACAAAAGTCCAACCGACATTCAAACATAACTCAAAAATAGCTATACATTGAACGGATATTAAGGAATACAGATATTGTATGAAATTGGCTATGATGACAACAGCCTGCCTGTGCCGATTTAGATTGCTAGGTCATGAAACAGTACTACACAACATTGGAAAATATTGCACGTGTCCTCACATAATTCCTCATGCTCCAATTCATGTGCCAATGTAGCAGGGTGTGATTGAAAGCTGTTTTCCAAATGCCATGTCAGTATTAGTGTGATAACCCTAAATCTAAACAGCATACATCTTAAAGCATGAACCAAAAAAAAAAAAAAAGAGTGAAGACTCCATGATGGAGTCTTCTTTTTTCTGAATGACTCCGGAGTCGGAAAACACCACCGGGGAGGAGTGCTCCTCCCCTCTAGCCCTATTTAAAAGAGAAGGGTCTTTCCTCTTCCTTCTATCAAGATCCAACGTCCAAATCGACAAGAATTACCAAAAAATTCTTCGCAGAGGCCTTCATCGCATTTGCCAGAAGTTGTAGGTGCGTCATCGGAAAAGCTAGGTAAGAACTTAAGAATTTTAGGCTAATCCTTTCCCTAAATTCCCCAACTACTAGAGCTTTGATTTCCGACCAACAATTGTCAGATTTTTCTAAGATTTTTCTTCCTCAGTTTTTCCTTGTTCGGTTCCTTGTTTTCTTAGGATTTTTTGGTGCTGGCGGTCATCATCAACCGCCGGACTGGAATGGATGGGCTACGGTGCAGCAGCCCTGGCTGCCACCAGCCACAGCCACGCCAGCCATGGCCCTTGGTCCGAGGAGCAAAGAGGGACCACCCGGTCCTCTATTTTAGCCTAAGAACCCATGAGAAAAAAAAAGAAAAAAAAAAAAAAAAAAAAGAGAAAGAAAAAAGAAAAGAAGAGAGAGAGTTTCTCTCTCTTTTCTTTCTTCCTTCTTTGAGTTTGAAATCTCTACTTTCTCTCTTCACTTTCTCTCTTCACTTTCTCTCTCTACTATCTCTCTGTAGAAAAGTCTTATTTTCTTTCTATAAAGATGTCTCTCTCTTCTAGGATCTTCCATACTCTTAGAAAGACCCTCTAATAGCTTTTATAGACCCTGGTGAAGGGATCTTGACTATTGATGGTCGGATAGTCCATCCTATGAGGATCTAGGATTTTATTTTGAAAAGTAATGATGATTAAAGTATGATTTTAGATATTAGGTTAATTGAATTTGTCAACCATTATTCATGCGATATGTGTCCACATTAGATAAAGAGGGTTGCTCAAGTTACTATTGGAGATACATTGAACCAACCGAAGGATGGTACTCCTCAATAACACCTCTCAGCAGGAAGGAGCCGTTGATCCTACAAGGAACATCCAGATGGAACAGCAAGAACTGGACATGGCTCGGCTAATGCAAATCCTAGTTAGGATGATGCAGAGATAGTAGTAGTTACTTGAACAGCAGCAAGCACAACAAGGTACACAACAACATTAGCATTAACCACACAAGCATGGACACAGAGAGCAGCCTGTGCAGCGAAATAATATTGTAGAATTTAAAAAGCTAGCTCCACCACCTTTCGAGGGGACTATTGAATCCTTGCAAGCTAACAATTGGATAAGAGAGATAGAGAAAGTGTTTGTCATCCAAGAGTGTCACGATGAAGAAAAGATTCGATTTGCAACTTATTTACTATAAGGTGAAGCATTCAATTGGTGGCAGTGACTAGAACATAAATATGAACAAGATGGGGAATGACTCACTTGGAAAGATTCTGGATTACATTCCATGACCAATATTTTTCTCAAAGCATAAGAATTTAGAAAGAATAAGAGTTTATTTATCTAAAGTAAAGGAGTATAAGTGTGGTTGAATATGAAGCTAAATTTATTGAGTTTACTAAGTTTGTTCTGAGGTTGGTTGAGAACGATCATGACTAAGTGCATAAATTTAAGATGGATCTAAGGATAGAAATTAGAAAGCAAGTAGTACCATATGAATTAACTACTTATATAGATGTGGTAAATAAGGCACTGATAATTGAAAGAGAGTTAATGAGGAACATTCAAGAAAGGAAAGGAATCAAAAGAAAAGAAATGGGATGAATGAATCCCTAAATATATTGGGGTTTCGAATAAGAGGATAGTGAGTGACAACCATGGATCTATTAATAACGTTAAATATTTCCATTACAGTAGGAATTATGCAGTAAATAATTGTCATAAACTGCTTCCGACTATAGGATCATCATGAGGATGGTGATCGATCTAAAAGGTTGGTATACGATCGCTTTCTTAAGATAGACGTGTCTTGAGATATCGGAGCGAGAGTATAGATACTCGTTAGAGAATAAGGATACTAAGCATGACCACCTCGAGTAGTCATAAGAAAGTCTACCTTCTCATCGATGATTGACTCGATGCTGCAGTGATGTGTCTGGTTCTTTAACCTAAGGTGCATTGACAGTTCACCTTAAGGGTGTTATAGTTTAACTATACTATAACTCAATTGCCTAGCCATTCAAAATCTTGAGATGTATGTTGGCTAGAGAATGTTTATTATAGGAATTGGATTGCACCAATAGGAGATCTATCTACCTCAGTAGATGAGGAGTAGCTCTATGATAATCATGAGATTAGTCCATAAGCCCATGGCCATGGCAAAGTGAAGATGATAGAAAGAGTTTCTATTAGAATTTCACATTAGACTCAAATTGAATGATTAATTCATATGATGGACATTGGGTTTAATGAGTTCACCTTAACCCTAATCCTGTCGAGGCTTAAGATAGAAGAACCCAATCACATAGGCAACTATACCGAGAGATTTACTTTTAGTTTTGATGGATTACCACTATATACTGCTAGGTATCACTGATGAATTTTGGAAGCAATTAGGATGATTTTGATGATCAATCACTTTAATTGTATGAATCAGAAAAGTTCTGGTCCATCGAAAGGTGTTTCGATGATGTCGATGATGGAGATCGCAACATATCTCATTACCATACAAAATTGAACCTAACTGAATCATACAAATAAGGGTTTGAATCTGAATGTCATCAATTGAGCTAAGCTAGCTTGATTGATTTGGATTAGATCTAATTAGATTCAAGGTAATCATGCTAGCACATGATTGAGCCTGACTTTCTCCTTCTAAAATCTTTCTGATTTATCACAATCGAGTCAAATTTGATTTAACTCATTCTTATATTTAGAATAAATTTATTTTTGTCTGACTAGAATAAGTACAGATCAGATTAATTATAGAAATTAAATTCATTCATAGTCAAATTGGACTAGGATAAAAAGTTGACTTATTTGAGAGAATTAAGGGTCACCTGATCAGATGCTTCTAAAAAATTTTTTAAAAATTATTTTCATTTAATTTTTGGATATATGATAGAGCATGAGATATTCATTGGGTGTACCAAATTTTGTAATTTTTGAAGATATCTAGACTAAGTTATGATATAGTTTGATTTGGATCAAACTCTTGAGGAAAGAGTCCTACGTGCAGTGGACTCTTCCTTATCTATTCATGCTGACATCTTTTTGAATCATTTTTGATGAAAAAAATAGATGAGATCTAATCATTTTAAATGGAGAATAAGTCTTAGTATCCTAATGATAAAATAAATAAGTTATTTTGGTCAAAAAAGACTCTATGTAGGCATTGGACATAAAAGGCTTTCTCATGTCAAAGTGCATTCAACGCAAGAAATAATTTTCCATGCCCAAAGTCTGCTGTTGGTGCAGAAACTGGTCGTCGCCGGAGGTCGCTGGAGTCGAGGCCGCCGAGGTCGCCGCTGGGGACCTGCAAAACAAAGTTCCATCCGGAGCCGGTGGGGGGTGGCTCCGGCAGGACCCTCCGACGCTCAAGTCAGCTCTGGCCAACAGTAATGGAGTGCTCGGAATGAGTTCCTGAGCTTAGAGAAGAGGAGAAGAGCTTAGGGATCAGAGAGCTTAGCCTTAGTGTGTTGGGAGGGTCCTTTATATAGTGGAGCTTGATGGTGACAACTGCAGCCGCGTGCTGGCGGACCGCTCGAGGTTCGGCGGAGTCAGTCTCACGGGATGGTGCCGTGTGCGGCGGACTGACTGATGGTGATGGTTGCAGAGCTTGCCGAATGAAGGGTTGAAGGCCTTCGTCGTGTGCCCATTTCGGAGGAGTTTGGGCTCCTAAAGAGGAAGATTCGGGAGATGGACTCCTCCCAGACGCCCGTTCGGCCACCCGAGCTCCTCCCGGGTTTTCCTTTCGGACCGACTCCAGGCGAGCCCAGGCGGCCGAACCCCTTCGGACCGACTCCAGGCGGTCAAACTCCTCGGCAATCGTCCCTCGGTCGAACTCTACAGATGGCCGATCCTTCAGCCAGCCGAACTCCTTCAGCCGGCCGAACTCCCAGCGGCTGAACTTCCTCCAGCAGGCCGAACTGGCCAGCTCCTGGGCTTCTTCCGGACTCCCAGCGTTGAGACCGAACTTCCTGGGCGGCCGAACTCCTTCGAACTCCCCATGGTCGAACTCCTTCGGACCGACTTCAAGCGGCCGAGCTTCAATGAAGTCCTCTCAGCGGCCAAACTCCTCAGCAGACGGGCTTTAGCGAAATCCCCGAGCGGTTGTCACTCAAGAGCCCAAACTCCTCAGCAGTCGTCATTCGACCGAACTCCTCAGCGGTCGCCCCTCGACCGACCGAGCTCCTACCGAACTCTCAAGTGTCCAAGCCTCAACCGAAGTCCAACAGCCGACCGAACCCTCAAACGGCCGAGCTTCGGATCCTCAGCAGCCGAACTCTTCAGCGGACGAGCCTTAGCTGCATACCTCCAGCCAGACGCCTATGGGAGCCGAACTCCCTCCTATCTTCCTCTTCAGGAGCCCGAACTCCTCCAAAATGGGCACACGACGAAGGCCTTCAACCCTTCATTCGGCAAGCTCTGCAACCATCACCATCAGTCAGTCCGTCGCACACAGCACCATCCCATGAGACTGACTCCGCCGAACCTCGAGCAGTCCGCCAGCACGCGGCTGCAGTTGTCACCATCAAGCTCCACTATATAAAGGACCCTCCCGACACACTAAGGCTAAGCTCTCTGATCCCTAAGCTCTTCTCCTCTTCTCTAAGCTCAGGAACTCATTCCGAGCACTCCATTACTGTTGGCCAGAGCTGACTTGAGCGTCGGAGGGTCCTGCCGGAGCCACCCCCCACCGGCTCCGGATGGGACTTTGTTTTGCAGGTCCCCGACGGCGACCTCGGCGACCTCGACTCCAGCGACCTCCGGCGACGACCAGTTTCTACACCAACATCTGCCATCCCTGATATCCCACACCCTATCTTTCCTCTTTCTTCATCTCTTCTACAAGCCTAAAAAGTTAGGCACAAATATGAGAAGAAGGTCCAAGGTTTTTGGCATAATATTTAGGATCTACGTGATGGTGTTCATGCGATGGACAGACTGCCTTCAAAAATAGTTTTGAAGGTTCTTCGGATCAGATCCAGATCTAATTTTTGGAAAAAAGATTTATGAGGAGATGACATTCAGATACTACTGAGTGGATACTGGTAAGGCTAGGCGATTGCATGGCTACATCTAGAACCTCAGGCAAACAGTAAGATC
>QRFJ01003620.1:3987-24541 GCA_006176705.1 Cocos nucifera
GAAGAGATTGGTCAAAGAACCAGACACACTACTGCAGCATCGAGTCATCATTGACGAGAAGGTAGACTTCCTAATGACTACTCGAGGTGGTCACGCTCAGTGCCCTCGTTCTCTAACGAGTACCTGTACTTTTGCTCCGGTGTCTCCACACCGTAGACTCAAGACTCATCTACTAAAGAGAAGCGATCGTACACCAACCTTTCGGATCAATCACCATCCTCGTGATGATCCTATGGTCGGGAGCTGTTTATGAGTTAATAATGATTATTCATGTCTTAAATTTTCAACTCTTGAAAATATGAATTATCATTACCATTAACTCAAAGGATGTATCACAGACACTAAATACACAGGTGTGATAGAAAATAACCCATTTCATTAATTATAGTCAAAATTATAATTTTGCCCCTAGAAGTGTATTACAAGTGTCAGCCAATTCTGGCTTCTAGGGCACATATATCTAACACCTTCTGGATCAATCACCATCCTCATGATGATCCTACGGTCAGGAGCACTTTATGAGTTAATAATGAAAATTCTTGTCTTAAATTTTTAACTATTGAAAATAAGAATCATTATTGCCATTAACTCAAGGGATATATCACAGACACTAAATATACATTATGATAGAAAATAATCTATTTTATTATTTATAGTCAAAATTATAATTTTGCCCTTAGAAGGGTATAATAAGTGTCAGCCAATTCTAGCTTCTAGGACACACATATCTAATAGTTCTAACTTGCTGATCCGGGCTTGAGGATAAAGTCATGAGCCGCACATGCATCCGACCTCTAGGAGTCATCCACACAAGCCAACGATCTCTGATCTGATGTTTGATGCAGGAAATCAGCACAACATGCTAGTCCTGTGCTGTTCCTTTTTCAACGATTTATCCGATTCTCCTTTCTTCGAAATTTGGACTCTCTAGACACCTAGCTTGGTGCCTATGGAACCCTCACACCCAAGGACTCTCTTTCTCTAACTTTTGCACCCCCTAAACCTCTCATAAAGCTCTTTATTTCATGAAAAATACCTAAAAGGTAGGTATGGAGGGCATTGGGACCAAGGTGGTGCAAGGAGATAGGGAGTCCTAGTCACACTAGGACTCCTATTTTGACTTAGTCAAACAAGATCTTTTAACCAAATAAAATCAAGATTAAATCAATCTAATTAAATAAGGCCCTAATCCATTTAAGAACTTAACTAAATTAGATTAAATTAGATTTAATTCTAATTTATTTTCTATTCAAATTAGAAAATTAGATTAATCTGAGTCCTAGTTAGACTAGGAGTAGTTTTTCCTTGCACTTGACTTATCCAATAAACCAATTAGACTTGATCCAATCTAGTGCAAATCAAATCTAATTAGATCATATTTAATTAGACTTAATCTAAGCCTATTTCCTTAATCAAATTAAATCAATTAGCAATCTAATTGCTAATCGATCCTCCTGCAACACTTGCACTAGGTTAAACACCAATCGCATTGATTATTTAATCCTAGAATGATTCTTAATCATTGATCAACCATCCGATCAGATCATAAGCTCTAATGTGTGTGACCTCATAAGTCTGAACCTTAGTCGGTAGCATAGAAATAAATTTCTGTATCAATCGAAGTGGCCATCTAGCAATGATATCCGATAGTAGGATAGGTCGAAGGTGTAGAACACCATCCTTAGAATCCATACGGATATAGTTTTTATATAATTCATCCTCTTGACCACAATGCTCGTAGGACACATCAAAATTCAACTGTCAACTTTGATCAGGTTATCCACATTGTATTTCAAAATATCAAAACCATCTGATGGATTATCCTGGCCATGGTTTTGCTATATTGAAATGTAGTGATACATTTTTCTCCAACTCATGGAGTGGTCAATTCCATCTTGATCACACTCCAACTTTACAAGTACTTGACTGTGTCAACAAGCCTTCTGTTGCTGAATTAAAAATTTAGTTAGTCTGGTACCAAAGCACAATGAGTTGCTTGCAAGTCATTGAGGTGATCTCAGGTCTAAGGGATACTTATACCTATATCCCATCAGAGACATTCTTGACAGCAGAATGCTCTTGAGTTGGTTACGTTCAATAACGATGTATCCATACATCTCACCTGTATGCCATACCAGTGTCTCCACACACCTTGGTTAAGAGGACAACCAATCTATATGGCATATAGCGACCTATGCTCGATAGACGCTGTCGTCCTAATTAACACCCTATCATTTGGTCATGAACAAATTTAAGGACTAATCAATAAAACCTCTCTTTATCAAAACTAAATAGTCCTAAGGACTTCATCACAATAACGGAGTTCATTAGAAGATATAAACTTTTGATGAAAAATGATGCCAAAATATTTTTTATTAATTAATAAATCAATTATAATATCTCAACCATCAATAGACTGACGATTGACTTTGAAATACAATTTTCAATAACTCCCACTTGTCATAAATCTACTCAGCATAGTATCCAATACCCATCTTCGACTTATGGATGTCGAACTCCTTGATTGCCAGGGCTTTATTAAAGTGGTCGGCTAGGTTCTCCATTCCATCGATCTTCTGAAGGTCGACGTCACCATGATCCACGATCTCATGGACCAAATGGAAGCAGCACAAAATATGCTTTGTTCGCTGGTGTGCCTTCGATTCCTTTGCTTAAGCTATGGTGCCAATGCTATCATAGTAGAGCAGGACTGGACCATCAATAGAGGATGCTACTCTGAGCTTGGTGATGAACTTCCTCAGTCACACAGCTTTTTTTGATGCATCTGATGCTACCATGTACTCTACTTCGCAAATAGAGTCAGCCATTGTATGCTGCTTAAAACTTTTTCAGTAGATGGCTCCACTATTTAGAGTAAAGATATACCCCGACTACTTTTACTGTCATCATGATTAGACTGAAAGTTCGAGTCTGTAAATCCCATAAGCTTCAGATCTGACTTACCATAAACCAACCATTGGTCCTATTTATTTCTCAAATACTTAAGAATGGTTTTAACCATCTTTCAGTGATTTTCTCTAAGGTCAGACTGGTATCTACTCACTACTCCTAGTGAGTATGCCATGTCTGGTCTTGTACATATCATTGCATACATAATAGATCCCACTGTCGAAGCATATGGAATTCTACTCATACACTCTCTCTCTTCAAGAGTTGTCGGATAATCCTTCTTAGAGAGAGAAATTTCTTGGCCTATCGAAAGACAGCCCTTTTTGGAATTCTCCATACTGAACCTCTTCAGCATAGTTTCTATGTACGTGGATTGGGATATACCAAGCATCCTTTTAGATCTATCCCTGTAGATCTTCATCTCTAGGATTAGGATGCTTCATCTAAGTCCTTTATGCAAAACTATGATGACAACCAGACTTTTATTCCTTGTAGTATGGAGATGTCATTTTCGATTAAGAGAATATCGTCCATGTACAAAATAAGAAATACTACTGTTGGACCATTTGCCTATTTGTAAATGCAGGGTTCTTCTCCATTCTTAATGAAGCCATACATTTTGATCACTTTATCAAAATTCATGGTCCAACTCCAAGATGCCTGCTTCAATCCATAAATAGATCTCTGAAGCTTGCACACCTTGGACTCATCTATGGATGTGAACCCTTCAGGTTGTATCATATACACCCCTTCAGTCAGCTCTCCATTTAGGAAAGCTATCTTCACATCCATCTGCCAGATCTCATAGTCCAGATGGGTAGCAATGACAAGCATGATTCGAATTGACTTAAGCATTACCATAGGGGAGAACATCTCGTCATCGTCAATACTATAATATTGACGATACCCCTTGGCAACCAGACGGGCTTTATAGGTTTGCACCTTTCCATCTGCACCCCTCTTTCTTTTGAAGACCCATTTACATCTAATGGATTTAACCCCTTCAGGTGGGTCAACTAATGTCCATACATCATTGACCTTCAGGAATTTAATTTGGATCTCATGGGTTCTAGCCATTTCTTAGAGTCGGATCTCTGCATCGCATCCATATAAGTGATTGGATCCTCATCATTCTCATCGAGTTTGATTGGATCATCGTCCTGGACCAAGAATCCATAGTTGTTAGATATATGTGCCCTAGAAGCCAGAATTGGCTGACACTTGTAATACACTTCTAGGGGCAAAATTATAATTTTGACTATAATTAATGAAATGGGTTATTTTCTATCACACCTGTGTATTTAGTGTCTGTGATACATCCTTTGAGTTAATGGTAATGATAATTCATATTTTCAAGAGTTGAAAATTTAAGACATGAATAATCATTATTAACTCATAAACAGCTCCCGACCATAGGATCATCACGAGGATGGTGATTGATCCGGAAGGTTGGTGTACGATCGCTTCTCTTTAGTAGATGAGTCTTGAGTCTACGGTGTGGAGACACCGGAGCGAGAGTACAGGTACTCGTTAGAGAACGAGGGCACTGAGCGTGACCACCTCGAGTAGTCATTAGGGAGTCTACCTTCTCGTTAATGACTGACTCGATGCTGCAGTAGTGTGTCTGGTTCTTTGACCTGAGATGCATCGGTAGTTCACCTTGAGGGTGTTATAGTTTGACTACACCATTACTCGGTCTCCTAGCCATATGGAACCCTGAGGTGTATGTTGGCTATAGCATATTCATTGTAGGAACTGGATTGCATCAAGATGGGATCTATCTACCTCGGTGGTAGAGGAGTAGCCCTATGATGATCATGAGAATCAAGTCCAAAAATCCATGGCCATGGTAGAGTGAAATAATAGAAAGAGTTTCTATTTAGATTTTCACATTGGACTCGAATCGAATGATTACATCATATGACAGAGACTAGGGTTTGACGAGTTCACCTTAACCCTAATCTGATCGGGGCTTAAGATAGAAGAACTTAATCACACAGGTAGCTGCACCAAGAGGTTCACATTCAGCTCTGATGGGTTGCCACCATATACTGCTAGGTGTCACTGGTGGATTTTGGGAGCAATTAGAATGATTTAGATGATCAATCATTCTGGCTGTTCGAATCAGAAGAGTTCTGATCCATCGAAAGGAGTTTCGATGATGTCGATGATAGAGATCATGACATATCCCATTATCATACAGAACTGAACCTAACTGGGTCACACAAACAAGGGTTTGAATCTGGTGATCATCAATTGAACTAATCTAGTTCAATTGATCTGAATGAGATTCAATTAGGTTCAAGGAAATCGTGCTAGCACTCGATTGAACCTAACGTTCTTCTTTTACTATCATAAATAAGTTGTCCTGACTGAGCCAAAGGAGTTTGTGCTCAATCAGAGGCCTTCATATGGTCTGACTGGAGGTTGTCCAAGTCAGAATAGGTTTTCTTATTTGTAAGACATTACCTGCCATTTTTGGTCACCTGCCATTTTTTGTTCTTTGACTTTGGTCAAAAGTCTACCTTTGACTGGTCAAACGTTGACCATTCACCCTTTGACTTTTGACCACATGTCATGCACCTATTGGAGAGCTGGTGGGGGCCTGTCCCCCTGCCAGAACCTGGCAAGGAGAAGGGTGCACGCCAAGGGTGGCGTGAGCCCAAGTAGGAGGCGCCTAGGAGTCCTTGTTGGACAAGGACTCCACCTCCCTTTTGGATTCCAATCAGAGTTCTACTAAGAATCTAGTTTGACTGGTCTTAGGCGCCCTCTAAGGAGGAATCCAGGGGTCTCTATTCCAACCAATCAGATTTAGATCTGATTTCACAAAGGGTTGTGATTGGTTGAGAGGAAGAGGAGTTGGATCACAAGAGGTCTATAAATAAGACCCTGCGCCCAACCCTAATCCTAAGTGAAAGAGAGATTTCCCACGCCCCAAGGCTGCCTCTCCCCTCCTTCTCCATGCCATAGTCTCTTCTCCCCTTTCTCTCCACGTCCAAAAGTATTTTGGATTTAGATTGGTGCGATTCAGATCAAGGAAAGGCGATCAAAAATAAGAAGGCTGCGCTGCTGCAAAAGGACGACTGCAGATCTTCAAAAGAGTTTTGAAGATCCTCCAGATCAGATCCAGATCTGATTTTTGGAGGTGTGATAGAGAAGAAGAGGATCTCCAGATCCAACCTGAGTGGATACCGGTAGAGGCCAGGCGCTTGCGTGGCTAAGATCCAGAACCTTTCGCTGCAATCAGGATCATCTACAGGGTAATAGGATTACCCAAATCAGATAAATTAAATTTGATTTAATTTATCTTGTTTTATTTTATTTATTAAAATAATAAGAATCAGATCTGAAATATATCAAGATCTGATTGAGATCAAGAGAAAATTTTTGAAATATATCTCTTGATCTAATCAGATCTGGACGAACCTGGACCGGGAAATCAGGATTTCCCTTCAATAGTTTCTATCTGGATGGTGGAGTACTCTACCGAATCGCCTTAATGGTGTAGGTTCACTAGGCTTCAAATCTGATCTGATCAAATTCAACTTAGGTTCAACATTCCGTGTTGGACTTTCTACCTATTGAACTTCATCAAGTTCAACATTAGAGGCAATAGTTCCTTCATCAAGGAACTCCTTTTCCAAAAAGATTGTCCTAAGGTTGACGAACACCTTTTGTTCATCAACATGGTAGAAATAGTATCCTTTGGTCTCTTTTGGGTACCCTATGAATGTACACATGTCAGACCTAGGTCCAAGTTTGTCTGTAACTAATCGTTTGACATAAGCCAGACACCCCCAAATCTTAAGGTATGAAAGTGCTGGCTTACGCCCTACCTATATCTCATATGGGATTTTAACTACAGACTTACTTGAAACCCTATTTAATGATAACAAGCTGATTCAAGTGCATATTCTCATAAGAATATTGACAAGCTGGCAAATCCCATCATCGATCGAACCATATCTAATAGAGTCTGATTCCTCCTTTCAAACACACGATTATGCTGTGGTGTTTCAGGAGGAGTCCATTGGAAGAGAATTTCATTCTCTCCTAGATGTGTGAAAAACTCATCAGAAAAGTATTCTCCTCCTTGGTCAGATCGAAGAGTTTTAATACTCTTTCTAGTTTATTTTTCTACTTCACTTTGGAATCATTTGAATATTTCAAAAGAATGTGACTTATGTTTCATCAGATAGACATATCCATATCTGGATAGATCATCTATGAAAGTGATGAAGTAGACATATCCACCTCTGGCTCTTGTGCAATGGTCCACATACATCAGTATGTACTAGACCTAAGAGCTCATTGGCTCTCTCATCTTTTTCAGTAAAAGGTGACTTGATCATTTTACCAAGAAGATAGAACTCATAGGTTGGAAGTGATTCACAATCATTAACTTCAAGGATTTCCTCCTAAGTCAACTTGTTTATCCTGTTCTTGTTTATATGACCTAGCCTATAGTGCCATAACTAAATGTTTGATACACTATCTAATCTAGGCTGCTTGCCAGTAGGATAGACCACATTAACAGGTTGTGATAACACATATACACCATTGTTCAATTATCCACAGAAAGTAGTAACACCATTCACAATGATATTACAAACTCGTTTCTTTATTCAAATTTCATAATTGTTCATGGCCAAAAGACCTACAGAAATGATATTTAAAAAGAAACTAGGATAGAAATGATAATCACTAAGAACAACTGTATGAGGTTCAAATACAAGTTTCAAAATTTCTAAAGCTAGAACTAAAACTGATCTTCCATCTCCAACGTTCAGGAATCTCTCATCTTGCTTGAATCTTCTACTGACCTACAACTCCTACAACAAATTACAAATATTGCAAGGGCTACCGGTATCCAATACCTAGTCAATAATATCACAAATAGAGAAACTAAAAGGTGTTATCATATAAATACCTTGCTTAGCAATAGCTTGCTTATTTCTTTGCCTATTTGGATCTAGGGAGGCAATGTACCGAGGATAGTTCCTCTTTCAATGCTCCTGCTTCTTGCAAAAGAAGCATTCGACTTGACTCTTATCGGGTTTGGTCTTTGGGGTCTGAGCCTGCACAGGTGTCCTAGCATGAACATGCACATTCTTAGCTTTCTTCTTCTTATTCTTCTTTCCTTTTTCAAAGGATCGAGAATGAGAAGACGAACCTTCCACTAAGTTCACCGACTCCTTATGGAGTTGGTGATCCTTCTCAAAGTTCTAAAGTAACCCCAGCAACCCATGGTAGTCCACTTCAGGCTTTGACTTTCTATAATGTGTAAGAAATGGGAGATAAGAATTGGGCAGTGAGTTTAGTATTGCATCTTTTCCAAGTTGTTTGTGCAAGAAAAAGCCGAGCTTGCTCAAGCACTTTATCAGCTCAATAATGCACAATACATGATCAATGACAGAGGCACCATCCTACATTCTAGCATTGAAGATGCCACAACTAGTCTTGTGCCTCTCAACGTCATCAGGTGTGCTAAAAGAATCTTCCAACACTAGGAGCATTTTGTTTGGCTGAGCTGTCTCAAACTTGCGACTAAACTCATTGCTCATCGCAGCCAGTATAATGCAGCACACCATGGTTCGATCACAAAGTCACTTCTGATAAGTGTCTCTGATTGTTCCACGTGCATTGGCAGCTGGCTCTTTAGGTGCAAGATCCGTCAGCACATATAGGATCCGTTCATGCTTCAGGACAATCTTCAACTTTCAGTACCAACTACCAAAGTTGGGTTCCATCAACTTATCATTGTCCAACAATGATCGGAGCGATAGAGAAGTGGCCATGGCTGCACAAAGAAAAATCAAAATCTAATTAGTAATTGATTCATTAAACCTAAAGATTTGGACTTTAATCAAAAGATTTCTTCCACTATTTTATTCAAATTGATAGCCTCTACCTCCAATTCGAGGAATTACCCTAATTTCTTAGTGGATACCAGAATCCACATAGACTGTACACAAGTCCAACTTTGGTTGGCCCACCTATGTACATTTAAGGGTAGGTTCATAATCAATTATTTCTTCAAATAATTTTCAGTAATTAAATTTTACCCCAGGCCCTAATCAGTTGGCTTTGGCCTTCTTAAAAAAGGATCTAGTTAGGCCAACAATTAACATGATCATACTTGGCCCATCCAACCAATGAATGATCAGGCCCAACTTTGGTTGGCCCACCTAACCACCATTTAGAAAGATGTATCCAAGAGATCATATAATGAATGATAATTCCATCAATCGATAAGCACCAAGCCTTTGGGCCTCCAATGATTATCTAACTGATGGACCCATTATCATCCACTTTAATGGGAGGCTATGATCCAGTTATCATATAACTATTTCATTTTAGGGACCTAATAATTTTAGAAAATTTATTTATAGAAGTGAGTAGGTCAAATTAACTTGCTTGTCATGATCCTCCCACTAACTTCATCAAGTCAGCTTAAGGGAGACCATGAATAGGCTGGTCTAGGAGCACCTAAATCAGTCAAACTAATTTATCTAGCTGACATAGATTAGCTTGAATAGTCAAGCGATCTGATCAAAACATAATCTCACCAAGAGGCCAGGTAAGTTCAATCAGTGGAAGGGTCTGCCAGGCTTGCCTTAGACACAATCAAAAATAGCTAGATAAGCTGACTACCAATTAAAAACCACTGGTCTGGTTTACCTTAGATGCCAATTAGTTTAATTAGTTTCAATTAGATCAACCTAATAGTTCATGCTAGACCACGTAGCCAAGAATCAAGTCCATCTTGGATCCTGTTAAAGACATGGACGTAACCAACTACAACTATTGTAATTGATCTAGAGAATTCTTGACCTAATCTAAGACAATAATTTATTAGATTTAGTCAATTCTCTAATTACGTCCATTCTTTATTCTAACCCTAGGTCTAACCCAATTAATGGACCTAATTCCTACTAACTCATTTAATCCAATGTGTTATGATTTGTGTCTTAGGATCTTCAATTCACTATCCTAGATCCTAATCAATCATCTTCTTAATTCTCAATTAAGTTTTGGACTGACGGTTGGGGTTCGACTTTTTGAAAATGATTTTCATGTTTGTAAAATATTTTTACAACATGGTTCTATCAACCAAGTTGCACGATTGATTCATAATCAATATGCAAGTTTGATCCGATCAAAACATAATTTTACCAAGAAGCCAGGTAAGTTCAATCAGTGGGAGGGTTTAATAAATTTCTATACCAATCGAAGTGACCATCTAGCAATGATATCCGACAATCGAATAGATCGAAGGTGTAGAACACCATTCTTAGAACCCATGCGGATATAGTTTCCATATAATTCATCTCCTTGACCATAATGCTCATAGGACACATCAGAGTTCAACTATCAACTCTGATCAGATTGTCCATATTGTATTTCAAATATCAAATCCATCTGATGGATTATCCTGATCAAAATTTTGCTATATTGAAATACAGTGATACATTCTTCTCCAACTCTTGGAGTGGCCAATTCCATCTTGATCACACTCCGACTTTGTAAGTACTTGACTGTGCCTAGAAGCCTTCCATTACTGAATTAGAAATTTAGTTAGTCTAGTACCAAAGCATAGTGAGTTGCTTGCAAGTCACTAAGGTGATCTCAGGTCTAAGGAATACTTATACCTATATCCCATCAGAGATATTTTTGATAGTAGAATGCTCTGGAGTTGATCACGTTCAATGATGATGTATCCATACATCTTATCTGTATGCCATACCAGTGTCTCTACACACCTTGGTTAAGAGGACAACCAACCTATATGGCATATAGCGACCTATGCCCAATAGACGTTGTCGTCCTAATTAATAGTCTATCATTTGATTGTGAACAAATTTAAGGACTAATCGATAAATCCTCTCTTTATAAAAATCAAATAGTTCTAAGAGCTTTATCACAATAATGGAGTTCATTAGAAGATATAAACTTATGATAAAAAAAGATGCCAAAATATTTTTCATTAATTAATAAATTATTTACAATATCTCAACCATCAATAGGCTGACGATTGGCTTTAGAACATAATTTCCAACATAGGTAAGCAGGCTACTAATTAAAGACCACCAGTTTGGTTTATCTTAGACACCAACTGGTTTAATTAATCTTGATTAGATCAACTTAATAGTTCATGCTAGACCACATAGCCAAGAATCAAGTCCATCTTAGATCTCGTTAAAGATATGGACTTGACCAACTACAACTATTATAATTGATCTTGAGAATCTTTGACTTAATCTAAGACCACATTTGATTAGATTTAGTCAATTCTCTAATTAAGTCCATTCTTTAATCTAACCCTAGGTCTAACCCAATTAATGGACCTAATCTCTACTAACCCATTTAAACCAATGTGTTATGATTTGTATCTTAGGATCTTCAATTCATAATTCTTGATCCTAATCAAACAACTTCTTAATTCTTAATTAAGTTTTAGATTAAGGGTTGGGGTTTGGCTTTTCAAAAATGATTTTCATCTTTGTAAAATATTTTTAAAACATGATTCTACCAATCAAGTAGCATGTTTGATTCTTAATCAATATGCAAATAAGATAAACATGAAACTACTTCAGATCTAATCTAAATAGGTTCATGTAATTGAAATGGTTTGAGGATGAAGCTCTGAGCCACATACATTAGATATTCTAACTTGCTGATCTAGACTTAAGGATGAAGCTTTGAGCCACATACATGTCTAGTCTCTAAGAGATGTCAACACGAGTCCATGAATGCCGATCAGAAGTTTGATCTTCAAAAATCAGCACAGTATAATAGTACTATGCTGATCCTTCATCGATGATCGATCCGATGCTCTCTTCTTCAAGATTTAAACTCTCTAAAGATCAGAAGGAAGAGAAGAAACTTTAAATCTAAGACACTCTGAAAAATAAATATCAAAGATGAAGGAAAAGGGATGAATAGAAGAAATCCTAGAGGAAGACCCTCTTCTTCTTCTTCTTTCTTCTCTCACCTAGATGCCTAGATTAGTATCTATGAAAACCCAACACCCAAGAAGCTTTTCCCTTTGATTTTCACATTCCCAAAACCTCTCTCAATGGTTAGGAATCCATGAAAAAAATAGTCCAAAATTTCTTTTAAATAATGAGATATGGAGGAGTCTTGTCTAGGTCAAATACTTAGACAAGGTAGGTTCAATTAAGGCAATAAGTTGGGATGCCCAACACTTGGGTGCCCCCTCCTTTCTTCAAGCCATGGACCACCACAAATTGGTGCACAAAATCTTTCTTTTTCACCATAGAAAACTAGAGAAAAATCAGGGATTGGGCACCAAGCATGGGAAGGAGTTTTGGTTTCTCAAAACTCTATCTCGTAGAATTCTAAATCTAAACCTATTATCTTATTTGACTTGATCCATAACTAATTGCCAAATAAGAAAGAGAGAGAGAGGGTGGGCATGTGAAAAGGCTTGGGGAGAAAGGATTAAATGCATAAAATAAAATAATAGGAGGCATCGGGTGGGTGTGAGACATAGGTGGCACAAGCTATGGAATCCTAGTCATACTAGGATTCCTATTTTGACTTGATATAATATGGTTTCTCAAATCATATTAAATCAAAATAAGTGAACCCAATTATAATAGGTCTTAGAACAACCAAGATCTTAATTATATCAGAGTAAATTAAATTTAATTTTAATTTAGTTTCTAATCAAATTAGAAAATTGGATTGACTCAAGTTCTAATTGAACTAGGACTAGTTCTTCCTTGCACTTGGCTTATCCAATAAATCAATTGAACTTGATCCAATCAAGTCCAAATTAAGTTATATTTAATTAGACTTAATCTCAAACTTCTGACTTAATCAAATTAAATCAATTAGCAATCTAATTGCTAATCGATCCTCCTACAATACTTGCACTAGGTTAAACATCAATTATATTGATCGTTTAACCCTAGAATGATTCTTAATCATTGATTAACCATCCAATCAGATCATGAACTCTAATATGCAAGACCCCATAGGTCCGAACCTAAGTCGGTATTATTGAAATAAATTTTTGTACTAATCAAAGTAACCATCTAGCAATAGTATCTAATGATCGGATAGGTCAAATATGTTGAACAACATCCTTAGAATTCATGTGGATATAGTTTTCATATAATTCATCCCCTTGACCAAAATGCTCGTAGGACACCTCCAAGTTCAACTATCAACTTTGATCAAACTATCCACATTATATTTCAAAATACCAAATCCATCTCATTGATTATCCTGGTCAAGATTTAGCTATATTGAAATACAGTGAGATACATTCTTCTTCAACTCTTAGACTGGTCAATCCCAACTTTATCATGCACCGACTTTGCAAATACTTGACTAATGCCCAAAAGTCTTTCGTTATTGAATTAAAAATTTAGTTAGTCCTGTATCAAAACACAGTAAATTGCTTGCAAGCCACTGAGGTGATCTCAGGTCTAAGGGATAATTATACCTATATCCCATCAGAGATATTCTCGATAGCAGAATGCTCTAGAGTTGGTCAAGTTCAATGATGGTGTATCCTTACATCTCACTTGTATGCCATACCAATGACTCCAGAGTTTTTGGTTAAGAGGATAACCAACCTATATGGCACACAGTGACCTATGCTCGATAGACGCTGTCATCCTTATTAACAGCCTATCATTTGGTCATGAACAGTTTTAAGGACTAATCGATAAATCCTCTCTTTATCGAATCTAAATAGTCCTAAAGACTTCATCACAATAATGGAGTTCATTAGTTGGTGAAAACTTGATGATGAAAATGCCAAAAGAATTATTTTATTTATCAATAAATCAATTACAATTACAATATAGCTCAATCGTCAATAGACTGATGATTGGCTTTGGAACATATTTCCCAATAGAAAGGCTATTGGGTGCAGTCAAGTACTTATTTAGTTGGTGCGTGAATCAAGATGGGATCGATCCCTCCAAATATTGGAGTAGATGCATCATTGTATTTCAATTTAGCAAAACCTCGATCGAGATGATGCATACGATGGATGCTAAAATTTTGAAATATACTGTAGATAATTTTCCAAGGTTGACGGTTAAACCGTAGGTCATCTTTTGAGCATTGAGATCAAGAAGATGAATTATACAGTAACCATATGCCACAAGTTCCTCGATGTAGCATTGTAACTTTTCAACCTATCTGGAGTTGGGTACCATTGCTAGATGGTCATATCAATGGGTACAAAAAATTGGTTCCTATGCTATCGACTTAGGATTCGAACCTATGGAGTCATACACAATAGGAGTTTCTACTTGATCTGATGGCTGATCAAGAGTTCAAATGGTCTAAAACTCTATGGTCAAGAATCCCACTGGACTGGAACTCTATGACCAGGAGTCCCACTGGACTACGACTCTACTTTTATGGGTCCCACTAGATTGGAACTCTAAGTCCTACATGTTTGAGACTCTATGATCAAGAGTCTTATTGGTTTAGGATTCTATAATCATGAGTTTTGTTGGGGATAAATTTCACTTCCATCGAAGTCCAGTCTGATGCTTAGCCTAATGCAATCGGTAATTATGGAAGAGCTTCAATCGAAAATTCTACCTCCAGTAGTCAAACCCCAGCCGATCTCCTCCAACGACCGAACTTATTTAGTAGCCAAACTCCTCCGATAGCCAAACCCAATTAAACTCCTCCAACGATTGAACCCCAACCAAATTTCTTTAACGATCGAACCCCAGTCGAACTCCTATCGGACTTCAGCCAAACTCCTCCGGTAGCCAAACCCAATTAAACTCCTCCAACGGTCGAACCCCAACCAAACTTCTTTAACGATCGAACCCCAGTCGAACTCCTATCGAACTTCAGCCAAACTCCTCCCAGACTTCTTCATTGGTCGGGCCCCTCCAACGGCCGAACTACTTCCGAATTTCTCCTTTAGTCCAGTGCCTCCAGGAGCCGAACTCCTTCTAAACTTCTCCTTCATTCTGATTCCTCTAGGAGTCGAACTCCTTCCGATCTTTTTCTTCGATCGGATTCCTTCAGGAGCCGAACTCTTTCTAGACCTCTTCTTTAGTCGGATTCCTACAAGAGTCAAACTCCTTCCAGATTTCTTCTTCATTCGGATTCCTCCAGGAGCCAAACTTCTTTCAGATTTTTTCTTTAATCTAGTGCCTCTAGGAGCCAAACTTCTTTCGAACTTCTTTCGAACTTCTTCTTCAGTTAGATTCCTCCAGGAGCTAAACTCCTTCCAGACCTCTTCTTTTGTCGGATGCCTCTAAGAGTCGAATGCCTTCAAGATTTCTCCTTCAGTCAAGTGCCTCCAGGAGCCGAACTCCTTTGGGACCTCTCCTTCTATCGGATGCCTCCAAGAACCAAACTTCTTCAAGATTTTTCCTTCAATCAAGTGCCTCTAGGAGCCAAACTCCTTCCGAACCTCTCCTTCAGTCGGATTCCTACAGGAGCCGAACTTCTTCTAGATTTCTCCTTCATTTGGATTCCTTTAGGAGCCAAACTCCTTTCAAATTTCTCCTTCAGTCTAGTTCCTCCAAGAGCCAAACTCCTTCCGAACTTCTTCTTCAGTTTGATTACTCTAGGAGCCAATCTTCTTTCGGATTTTTCCTTAGTTAAGTTCTCTTTTGGAGTCCGAACTTCTCTAAAATTGATGTATGTCAAAGCTCTTCACCAACCAATGCCTGCTTCCTTCAAACTTCAACTATTAAATCTCAACGAATGGCCACATCATGGCAACGGACACCTCTCTCCATAACAAACTCCATGAGGCCCCGAGCGGTCCACTACCAAACATCTCTCTTCATAACAAACTCCACGTGGCCCTAAGCGGCCTACTACCAAATGATTATGGCTATCACTATCAGTCTGCTACAGACTTCATCTATAAAAGGGACCAACCAGATATGTTTTTTCTAAGATCTCTTCTTCTTTCCAAAATACTATTGAATTTTTTTCTGAGCACTCTATTTCTGTTGGCTAAAATAGCTGACTTGATCATCGAAGAATCCTGTCGAAGCCACCACCACCGACTCTGGATGAGATTTTATTTTGCAGATCATCGATAGCGACCTCATCTTCCTCGACTCCAGCTCGATCCAGTGTCAACCAAATTCTACAATAATAGAATTAATTTTAGAGGAAGGGTCCTCTATTTCTGAGGTATCCTAATTCTTAAAGGAGTGCTCAGTCGACCTTATGGATCTTCTTCTTCAAGATCCATCTTCATCCTCTCCCTCAATCCTGAGAAATGCCTCTAAAAAGGATGACTATCCGGAGATCTACCACTTCTACCATTAGATTTAGGCTAGATCCGTCGATCCCTACTCCATCACTGGCACTTCAAACTCCTCCTCCATCGATGGCCATGATAGATCCGAAGCAGTTCAACCTGCTGATGCAATGGATTTAGGGCCTTATCGAGATGGTGTAGGCCATGCGGCAGCCTCCGATGGTGATTTTGTTAGAAAATCCATCATTTGAATGTCAGAAATCGATCCCAAGGAGGAGCACTTCGGCTAGCATACCCGTCGCCCTTAGGTAGGAGAAATAGAGAGCAGAGGATTCTTGCTCGGATCATAATTCTTCTTCAGAAGGGACCTTCCCCATCCACTGCTGAAAGCCTTCCAAGATCTGCGATCGAGATAACATCTTCGATCAGAAATTATGAGAGATGGATCGATAGATTGAGAAAATCTACCACGTCACCCCGGTTCACCATGATGACGTCTGCACCGATCCCCCTTTCTCTCCTCAAATTATGTAAGAGCCCATTCTGTCGAGCTTCAAGCTCCCCCAATTTGAAGGCTACGATTGAATCTCTGATCTAGTTGATCACTTGAAAGCCTTTCGAACCACGATGCTACTCTATGGAACACCAAATGCTATTTTATGTTGAGCTTTTTCATCTACCTTAAAGAGAGCAGCAAAAAACTGGTACTCAATGTTGAAGTCGGGTACGATCTTCTCCTTTGACTAGATGAGCCATCAATTTGTGGTTCATTTTGTTAGCAGCCAGCATCCCCGCTGAGGTTCAGATTTTCTGATGAACATCAAGCAAAAGATGGGGGAATTTATTCAGGTTTATGTCACCCGATTTAATGTTGTTGCATTGGAGGTCTGAAATCTAGATCAGTCAGTTGCGATGGCTGCACTCAAGGGTGGCCTTTAGAAGAATGATTTGCTATTCTTCCTGAAGAAGAAGTACCCCAGAAACTTTGCCGATCTACTAGCTTGGGCTGGGGGATATGTCCGAGCAGAAGGAGCCTTCAAATTGAAGGATGAGGAAGCCGTAGGAGAGTGGCATAGACCCACTGCTGATAGAGGGCCGAATGAAGTTTGGCCATGCTCATGGATCCCCCCTCGATTGCAAGCTAGCCCGAACTCTCCCTCAAACTCATCATCAAAGAAGCTCCGATAGAAAGATGTGAAGAAGTTCTCCCCCCAGAAGGTTCCACAACTACGTCCCCCTTAATGCTCCTAAAGCTCAAGTTCTGATGAAAATCAAGAATCAGCTATTGAGATTAGAAGAATTACGATCTTCCTCAAATAAGCGCAATCGAAGCAAGTATTGTCTCTACCATCGTGACCACGTCCACGATACTAAATAATGTATTCAGCTCCAAGACAAAATCGAGGAGCTTATCAAGAGAGGCCAGCTGGATCGATTCCTCAAATGCCGATCTGAAGCAAGAGTAGATTGGCCAAGAGCACTGCCGCAGTCAGAACTATCAATGAGGGAGGAACAACAAGAAGATCGGCCGCCTCTCAGCATCATCAATACTATCTCTAGGGGGCTTACTACTTTGATGAGCCGCCATCTCTTGACCTTAGAGCTAGGGAAAGCTTGTCCCAAATTGGTAAGGCGCATATGAAATAGAGGAGGTCGTCTAGCCCGAAACTTGTTGCCTGAAGAAGCTCGGAGGAAGAATGCTCCCATAACCATAGAATTCAAAAAATTTGAGGATGTACTATTAGTAATTTTCTTTCAATAAAACTCCTCCATTTCAATATTATTATTTCTTGGTGCAAAAACTATATGATGATAGGGAAGAAGCAAACAATAGTGGCCATGTTAGGAATAGAAGGAGAACCTCATCTTAACATAAGCAAGTCGAAGTTCTTCAACCTCGGTTGGAGATAAGATCTCTTCTGAGCTTCTACGTTAATAGGAGATAAGATCTCCTTTAACCTCGACTGAAGATAAGATCTTCTACAAGCTTCTACGTCAATAAAAGATAAGATCTCCTTCAACCATGACTGAAGATAAGATCTTTTTCGAGCTTCAATATCTACGTCAACAAGAGATAAGATCTTCTTCAACCTCGACTAGATATGAGATTTCTTTCGAGCTTTTACGTCAACAGGAGATAAGATCTTCTTCAACCCTCGGTTGGAGATAAGATCTTCCTCGAGCTTCTATGTCAATAAGAGACAAGATCTCATTCAACCTTGGCTAGAGATAAGATCTCTTCCGAGCTTCTACGTCAATAAGAGATAAGATCTTCTTCAACCTCGATTAGAGATAAGATCTCCTCGAGCTTCAATGTCTACGTCAATAGGAGATAAGATCCCTTCAACCTCGGCTGGAGATGAGATCTCCTCCAAGCTTCTACATCATAGGAGATAAGATCTCCTTCAATCTCAGATGGAGATAAGATCTCTTCCAAGCTTCGACGTCCATATCAATAGAAGATAAGATCTCCAAGATCTCCCTCAGGCTTCAACATCTACGTCAATAGAAGATAAGATCTTCTTCAACCTCAACTGAAGATAAGATCTCCCCTGAGCTTCTACATTAATAGAAGATAAGATCTCCTTCAACCTCAACTAGAGATAAGATCTCTCCTGAGCTTCAACTGAAGGAAAATCCTAATTTTCCGAAGTAGGTTCGTTCAGATCTGATTGGATCAAGAGATATATTTCAAAAAAAAAAATTTTTGATCCTAATCAAATCTAGGATGTTTCAAATCTGATCCTTATTATTCTAATAATAAAAATAAAATCTAAATTATATCAAATTTAATTTATCTTGATGCAAGGTAATCCTATTATCCGTTGATGATCCTGTAAGCAGCGGAAGGTTCTGGATCTAGCCATGTAAGTGCCTGGCCTCTATCGATATCCACTCAGGCTAGATCTGGAGATCCTCCTCTTCTCTACCACATCTCCAAAAATTAGATCTAGATCTGATCTGAAGGATCTTCAAAATACCTTTCGAAGATCAGTAGTTGTCCTTTGCAGCAGCACAACCTTCTAGCTTTTTGTCGCCTTTCTCTCATCTGGATTGCACCAACATGGATCCCAAACACCTTTGGGCATGGAGAGAAGAGGGAGAAGATGGACTTGGCATGGAGGAGGAGGGAGACAGCCTTGGGGTGTAGAGAATTTTCAATGCTTTTCAATTGCTTTTTGAGTTGGGCGCCGGGTCTTATTTATAGACTATGCATGATCCAACTCCTCTTCTTCCCAACCAATCACAATCCTTTGTGAAATTAGATCTAAATCTGATTGGTGGGAATAGAGTCCCTTGGACTCCTCCTTAGATGATGCCTAAGATCAGTCAAACTTGATTCTTAGGAGAAGTCTAATCAGAATGCAAAAGGAAGATGGAGTCCCTGTCCAACAGGGACTCCTGGGCGCCTTCTGCTTGGGCACACGCCAAGGGTGGTGTGCACCCTCTTCCTTGCTAGGTTCTGGCAGGGGGATAGGCCCCCACCAGCTCTCTAATAGGTGTGTGACACATGGACAGAAGTCAAAGTATCAATGGTCAATATTTGACCAATCAAAGGTCAACTTTTGACCAAAGTCAAAGGACGAAAAATGGCAGGTGACCAAAAATGGTAGATATTATCTTAAAATAAGACAGCCCTTTTTTGACCTGGATAGGTTCCAGTCAGACTAAGTGAAGGCCTCTAATAGAGCACAAACTCCTTTGGCTCAATAAGGACAATTATTTATGGTAGTAAAAGAAGAACGTTAGGTTCAATCGGGTGCTAGCACGATTTTCTTGAATCTAATTGAATCTCATTCAGATCAATTGAACCAGATTAATTCAATTGATGATCACCAGATTCAAACCCTTATTTGTGCCATCCAGTTAGGTTTAGTTTTGTATGGTAATGGGATATGACAGGATCTCTATCATCGACATCATCTAAACTCCTTTTGATGGATCAGAACTCTTTTGATTCGAACAGCTAGAATGATGGATCATCTAAATCATTCTAATTGCTCCCAAAATCCACCAGTGATACCTTGCAATATATGGTGGCAACCCATTAGAGCTGAATGCGAATCTCTTAGTGTGGGTACCTGTGTGATTAAGTTCTTCTATCTTGAGCCCCGATCAGATTAGGGTTTAGGTGAACTCATCAAAGCCTAGTCTCTATCATATGATGTAATCATTCGATTCAAGTCCAATGTGAAAACCTAAATAGAAACTCTTTCTATTTTTTCACTCTACCATGGCCATGGGCTTCTGGACTTGATTCTCATGATCATCATAGGGCTGCTCCTCTACCACCGAGGCAGATAAATTCCATCTTCTTGGAAAGATGAATACCATGTCTGAAGGGTATTAATCCCCTCTTAGAGTTTTCCATACTAAACCTCTTTAGTACTTTCTCTATGTACATCTTCT
>QRFJ01003621.1:0-50850 GCA_006176705.1 Cocos nucifera
CATCATAAAACATCACCTCGATCTAGTAGCTCTAGCTACGTAGATCAATAAAATTTGATTTTGATGATCATGAATGACGACATGATTATCTGATAGATAAAAATTACTGATGGATTTAAAAACTTATAATGATGATTTTTATGATATTTATGGTATACTATCAAAATTTTAATTTAATTGGATATAATTATTTTAGTCAATTTACCATGGGATGATTTGAACTGTTAAATGAAAAATGAGTGATTAAAAGGCTAAATGGCATGTGATTATAAGATAATTTTTTTAGATAAATAATCTTTGCTAATAGGTTGATCATTTCTATGGTGGTGATCATAAAAAGCAAACCGCATATGTATAAACTATCTAAAACTACATGTCTCTTGATACACATTTTTAAAGTTCTTAAGTAATTATACTTACACTTTTATAAAATATACTTAACATGGATGATTTATAGATGTGAAGTTTAGATTTTACAATCACCACCATATAGATGATTAAAATAAAAGGAAAAATCTATTTTTCGGATCAGGTTCATTCAAATCTGATTGGATCAGCAGGGATATTTCAAAATTTTTTCTCTGAGATGCTAATAATATCTGAGACTCCTCAAATTTGATCTTATTGATTTAATAATAAAAAAAATCTAATTTAATTATATCTTTATTTTGGATAATCTAATTATCCTATGATGATATCGATATTTGCTTGAGGTTCTAGATGTAACCACGCAAGCGCCTAGCCTTTATCAGTATCCACTTGGGCAAAATCTGGAAATCTTCTCCTTCTCAATCAATCCTTCAAAAATTAGATCTAGATCTAATCTTGAAAGTCTCCAAAACTCCTTTTGAAGAACTATCATTGTCTCTTGCAATAGTGCTACCTTCTTCCTTTCCTGGCACCTTTCACTTGCTTGGATCGTACCTTATTTGTGCCCAAAACCCCTTGGGCATGGAGAGGAGAGAGAGGACCAGAGGATGGCATGGAGAAAGAGGGAGAGAGGCTTTGTGGCATGGGCTAAAGGCAAAAGCATTAAAAATTGGGTGCAGACAGGGTTTATGTAGATCCTGCTACACTATGCAGTGCCACATCATCCCAGCCAATCACGGTCCTTTGTGCAATCAGATCTAAATCTGATTGATGGGATGATATCATCTGATCCAATCCAATGAGAAACCCTCAAAACCCTCCTAAGATGGTGCCAAGACTGGGTCAAGCAAGAGTTCTTGGCGCTACAGAGTTTAATCCCTTGAAGCAACCCAGGAGTCCCATCTATATGGGACTCCTCCTTTATCCTCATGGGGGAAATGCCTTCCTAGGCATGCACCCTCTTTCCATCTACATTTTAGTAGGGGGAAAAGGCCCCATGTACTCTCCTATAGGCGCATGACACATGGATAGATGTCCAAGTGTTCAGGGTCAACATTTGACTAATGTCCAAAAATAGGAATTAGCAGGTGACCGAAAATGGCAGGTGTTATCTTAAATTTATCTCATAAATTAAGACAACCTATTTTTAATCTAGATAAGCTCTAGTCAGACCAAGTAAAGATTCCTGAGTGAGCCCAAACATATTTGGCTCAGTCGAGATAAACTATAATGATTGTTAATGGAGAACATTAGGCTTAATCGTGTGCTAGCATGATTTCCTTGAACCTAATTGAATCTTACTCAAATCAATTGAACTAGGTTAGTCCAATTGATGACATCCTGATCCAAACCCATGTTTGTGTGACCCAGTTAAGTTTAGCTCCCTATGGTAATGGGATATGTCATGATTTTTATCATCGACATCATTGAAACACCTTTCGATGGATCTGAACTTTTCTGATTCAGACAACTAGTACGATTAATCATCCAAATCATTCTAATTGCTCCCAAAATCCACCAGTGATACCTAGTAGCATATGGTGGCAATCCATTAGAACTAAAAGTGAACCTCTCGGTGCAGTTACCTATGTGATTATGTTCCTTTATCTTGAGTCCCGATCGGATTAGGGTTAAGGTGATCTCGTCAAACCCTATATCCATCATATGAATTAATCATTCAATTCAAGTCCAATGTGAAAACCCTAATAGAAGCTCTTTCTATTATTTTACTCTACCATAGCCATGGGCTTATGGACTTGATTCTTATGATCATCATAGGACTGCTCCTCATCTACCAAGGTAGATAGATCCCTTATTGGTTCAATCCAATTTCTACAATGAACATGCTATAGCCAACATACACCTCAGGATTTCGAATAGCTAGGAGACTGAGTTATGGTGTAGTCAAACTATAACACTCTTAAAGTGAACTATCGATGCACCTCAGATCAAAGAACTAGACACACTACTGTAGCTTTGAGCCAGTCATCAATGAGAAGGTAGACTTCCTCATGACCGCTCAAGATGGTCATGCTCAGTGCCCTCATTCTCTAACAAGTACCTGTACTCTTGCTCTGATGTCTCTACACCATAGACTTAAAACTCATCTATCCTAAAAAAATGATCGTATACCAATCTTCTAGATCAATCACCATCCTTATGGTGATCCTACAGTCGAAAGTATTTTATGAGTTAATAATGAAAATTCATGTGTTAAATTTTCAACTCTTGAAAATATGAATTATCATTATCATTAACTGAAGGAATGTATCACAGACACTTTCAAATATGCATTATGATAGAAAATAATCCATTTTATTATTCATAGTCAAAATTATAATTTTGCCCTTAGAAGTGTATTACAAGTGTCAGCCAATCTGACTTCTAGGGCACACATATTTAGCAAACTCCCACTTGATCTAAAGTCAATTAGCTATAAATCTAAGTTCCATCTTCTCAAGATGGGCTTCGATCTTCTACTGGCCCAGCAGCTTTGTAAGTTGGTCTGCCGTATTATCTGCGGAGTCGACTTTCTTGACCTCAATGTAACCTTTCTCGAGGTAATTGCAGATGAGATGGTATCACCGCTCGATATGCTTGGATTTTTTATGAGACCTCAGCTCCTTAGCAAGAGCTATGACACCATTATTGTCGCAGTATAGAGGAATAACATCCGATGGCATCACACCTATCTCTACGGTGAACTTCTTGGACCAGAATGCCTTCTTCATAGCTTCTGACGTAGCGATGTACTTTGCTTCTATGGTGGAGTCTGCTATCATTATCTGCTTGGAACTCTTCCAACTGATAGCACCACCATTACATACAAATAGACTCCCAGATGTCGACTTTCGATCATCTATATCGGACATAAAATTCGAGTCTGTATACCCCTGGACTTGGAGTTCTCCATTACCAAAAATCAACAACATATCCTTAGTTCTTCTTAAGTACTTAAGGATACATTTCACAGAAGTCCAGTGTTCTTCATCTGGATTCAATTGATATCTGCTCGTGACACTCACAGCATGGGCTATATCAGGTCGTGTACATAACATGGCATACATGAGGCTCCCTATTACTGAAGCATAAGGGATCTTGCTCATGCATTCAATCTCCTCAGGTGTGTTGGGACACATTTTCTTGGAGAGATGAATGCCATGTCTGAAGGGTACCAATCCCCTCTTGGAGTTTTCCATGCTAAACCTCTTTAGCACTTTCTCTATGTACATCTTCTATGAAAGATCCTAGCATCCTATTCGGTCTATCTCTATAGACCTTAATTTCTAGAATGAAGGATGCTTCTCCTAGGTCTTTCATGGAGAATTCTTTAGATAACCACATTTTAACTATGGTCAACATGAAAATATCATTCCCAATAAAGAGGATATCATCCACGTACAGTACGAGAAAGACAACAGTGCTTCCACTGATCTTTTTGAAAACACATGGTTTTTCCTCATTCTTGATGAAACCAAACAATTTGATCACATCATTAAAATGAGTATTCCAGCTCCGAGATGCTTAGTTAAGTCCATATATGGACCTTTGCAGCTTACATACTTTGTGATCAGCATCATTGGATGTGAAACCTAGTGGCTGTTCCATATAGATATCTTTCTCAAGATATTCATTTAAGAATGCTATTTTCACATCCATTTGTCATATTTCATAATCAAAATATGCTGCAATAGTAAGCAATGTGTGGATGAATTTGAGCATGGCTATTGACGAAAAGGTATCCTGATAGTCAATGCCTTCGCGCTGACTATACCCTTTTGCCACTAATCTAGCTTTGAATGTCTCCACATTCCCATCTGCACCAATCTTTCTCTTATAGATTCATTTACACCCAATAGGTACTATACCTTTAGATGGATCTACCATGGTCTAGACTTGGTTTGAGTGCATCGAGTCAATTTTTGACTTCATTGCCTCTAACCATTTCATGGAGTCGATATCTGATATCATCTCATTATAGGTTTTGGGATCATCACCATGAACCCCATTACCTATGAGGAATGTTTCCTCTACTTCCTCTAAAATAGTACCTAAGTACCTCTCAGGGGGACGAAAAATTCTTTTCGATCTATGAGGTGGAGGAGGTAGTGATTGTATTGGCTCAACCTGATTTGGTTCCATAGGATCCTTAGCTCGTTGCTCTTGAGAGACTTTCTCTTCGAGCTTGATTTGCTTTTCAATGCCACTATCTTGAATAAACTATTTTTCAAGAAAGATGGCATGCCGACTCACAATCACATTGTGGTCTTCTAGAATATAGAAATAATATCCTAATGACTCTTTAGGATATCCAATGAATTAAGCTCAAAAAGACCTATAGTCTAACCTGCCCGCTTGTTGTCTTTTGACATGAGCCGGACAACCCCAAATTCTAAGATGACTCAAACTTAGTTTCTTACCATGCCATATCTCATACGGTGTGGTAGGAATAATTTTAGAGGGAACCCTATTTTGTAAATATATAGTAGTTAACAGACTATGTCCCCAAAGAAAATCAGAGAGGTCTGTAAAGCTCATCATAGATCGGACCATATCTATTAGGGTTTGGTTCCTCCATTCTGAAACCCCATTGAGTTGAGGTATTCCAGGTGGAGTCCATTGAGAGACTATGCCATATTGCTTGAGATAGTCCAAAAATTTTTGACTAAGGTATTCACCTCCTTGATCTAATCGAAGAATCTTAATAGGTTTTCCAGTTTGCTTTTCTACTTCATGTCTAAATTTCTTAAACTTTTCAAAGGCTTTAGACTTGTGTCTCATAAGATATACATACCCATATCAAGATAAATCATCGGTAAAGATTATTAAGTAGACAAAGTTTTCTCTAGTCGGCACATCAAATGGGCCGCACACATCAGTATATACTAGGACAAGTAGATCTGTGGCCCTTTTTCCATGTCCTACAAAAGAAAGCTTAGTCATTTTGCCATGAAGATATGATTAACAAATTGGATATGACTCGAAAGTCAACGGACTCAATAGCCCAGTTTTCTCCAATTTGTTAATCTTATCTTTTGCTATATGACCTAGCCTTAGGTGCCATAGATACCTATCATTTGGACTATCTCAGGATCGTTTTGATCCTATGGCATTCACGTTTTACTCAATATTAAAGATAGATACATCAATATGTAACTGGTAGAGACCGTTAATAAGAAAACCACTTGCAATTTTATTTCTTTCATAAAGAATATTACAATGGTCCTTAAGAAAACTAATTACATTGCCTTCTAGTGCTAAACATGAAATAAAAATTAAATTCTTGCTTGCAGCAGGCACATAATAACAATCCTTGAGTATTAAATCTAAGCCAGATGGTAGTCGAAGAGGATAGATTCCCACGACCACAATAGCAACCCATGCTCTATTTTCGACATATAGGATCATCTCACCATCCCTTAGCCTCCTACTATCTTCAAGACCTTGCATGGAAGTGCACAAATGAGCACTAGAACTAGAGTCAAGCATCCAACTAGATGTAGAAGAAATCGTAAGGTTAGATTCAATAATGACCATACCTTTAGAAGGATCTGTCTCCTTCTTATTCTTCAGGGTGGCCAGGTATGTAGGGCAGTTTCACTTCCAGTGGCTGTCAGTATTACAATGGAAACACTTTTCTTTGTCAACGTCCTTTTTTTTCAACTTTGTCTTCTTTTTCTTTCCAACTTTTGCCTTTTCACATACTTCTTTCTCTTTCCAAAAAATTTTCTTTTAGAAGAAGTCCATTCCATAGTAAATACTGAGCCTTTAGAATCTTTCATAGAAAGATTAACAGCAACCAGCATATTCATAAGCTCGGCCAGAGTATTCTGAAGTTTATGTATATGGTAGTTCATGATGAACTGCCCATACACATCAGTCCAGGATTGCAGAATTATATCATTCTACAGATCCTGGTCTAACTTCACTCCGAGCTTCTCAAGCTCTTCCAAGTCCTTGATCATCATTAGACAATGATCTTGGATTGACTCCCCATCATGCATTTTAGCCTTAAACAATCGTTTAGCGACTTGATATTTGGCTGCGCGACTCTGTTCACCAAACAACTCTTACAGGTGAGCCAATATTTGATGTGCAGTCTTGATATCTTCATGTTGGTGCTGAAACTCATCAGATATCGAGCCCAACATGTAGTATCTAGCCTTATTATTTTCATCCATCCACTTATCAAGAGACGCTCTCTGTTCAGCAGACAGATGAGCTGGTAAGGTGGGCAGATCCTAGTCCAATACATGAGTCAACTTCTCAAAATCCAAAATAATTTTGAAGTTTCAGTGCCAATCCTTATAATTGGGTCCGGTTAGTCTATAGGTGTCCAGGATATGGGCTAGTGGATTGAACGCAGATATTTTTTTTTCTATAGAGAGTCAAAGTTTTTAGTTAAATTTTGTAATTAAGATTTGATAAATTTATTTAAAAATTTAATTTTTAAATAATTTAGCTTCCACTAATTTTTTGGATCCCTACACTTTCTCTATAGAGATGTGAAAATCTCCATGATTACTGATTTTTAGTGGGTGTGCAGTCCCCCCAACTGACTCATCACCTCATCTAACAATTATTGATGATGGGTTAGTCAATGAGTGAACAACTCTTGTTTAATGATTCTCTAATCATGGTGCACCTAGACTTGATCTCTAATTCATGAATCTTACGGTACTCAAATATTGATCCACTCTTTAGTTAAGTCAGACCCACCATTTGTATAGATTGAATTTCTAATTGGATCTCTCACCATATCCAAAATATTAAGCCCAATCCATCCTCCAGCTCATAGCATCAAATGCCTAATGGACATGGTTGCATCTTTTTGGTGCAACTGAACCACTGTGACGAGCCGAGAACAATCAACCCTGCGAAGGGCCCACACATCTACAATGGTGGAAGACCTTAGACTTAATCTTTTCTTAGGGAGATTTGATTTAGGTCTCCTTAAACTTGACTTGACATAGCCATAACCATTATGACTAACCTAGTGGCATGGGTTAGCTTGGATTGTTAGCCACCATTAGATTAGGACTGGGCCAATAAATATGGTCAGGTAAGTGAGACCGGTGGAAGGGATATGCCATTAACTCGACAAGAATGCATTGGAGTTGAGTAGCTTCTAATTAAAAATCAGTCGATCGTATCTGCCAAACTTATCTTAGGCACTAAATTATTAAGCCAGAATCCATCAGATAAGCCCACAATCTAGACTCTAACCACTGAGCCTAATTAGATCATAACTTGATCGATCACTCATGTGACTCGATCTTGACCCAGACTTAATCCTATTAGGCTAATCAATTTAAGCATTCTTGATCCCACCTAACCAACTCTTGATTCGGTTTGATCAATCGCTAGACCTAATTGAGCTACCCAAGTCCGAACCCAATTTTATGAATATATCTTAGACCTAAAAATTTTTAATTTTAGACTTAATATATTTCATAATCTTAATTCTTAATTAAATTTAGGGTTCATAAACAAAACATGCATATAAAATTGTAGGATTTCAGGATCTAGGATTTTGCAGAAAATAAGTTTTTGATTTTTGATTAAGGTCGAACGCACAGCATCCCTACACACATAAGAACACCCCATCGAATAGGAGGAGAGGGCCTTTAAACCCTACTTCATTCTTATGACTGGATGGCCAAGAGGAACGTCTTAATCAAAAACATGATAAATCTATAAAACTAGTTAGATCTACATCATATATAATATATATAAAAATTGATCTAACTAGAAACATGTTTTGCATCCATCTCATGTATCATATCATGTATAATTTTAGATCTAAATTATCTCATAAATATCTAAAAATTAAGATTTAAATTTGATCATATCAAATTAAAAATTATTCTAGATAATTTTGTAAAAATATTCTACAACTAATCTAAACATGCATCTATCATATCTCATATGAACAAATTAAATAAATTTATTTTTTATTTTCTAAATCTAATTATAATATTTATAATATCAAAAAAAGTAAATAAATAAATTTAAAAATTATAAATAATTAAATTAAAATTATGATTATGTTAGACTACACATAGAATAATTCTATTCCTATTCTAGTCATGCATCTCATGCATCTTAGATCTAGATTATTTAATTTTTAATTTTTTGATTTTAGATCTAATCACATCTAATGTGACATCTAAAATTATCTAATTATTAAATTAAAAATAAATTAAAAATAGATCTAATGAATTATCAGAACCTGGCTCCGATACCAACTGAAGGAAAAAACCTATTTTCTGGATCAGGTCGTTCAGATCTAATTGGATCAGTAGGGATATTTCAAAAAATTTTTCTCTAAGATCCTAATCAGATTTAAGACTCTTCAGATCTAATCTTATTGATCTGATAGTAAAAATAAAATAAAAATTAAATCTAATTTAATTATACCTTTATTTTGGATAATCCAATTATCCTATGATGATTCCGATATTTGCCTGAGATTTTGGATGTAGCTACGCAATCGTTTGGTCTCTATCGGTATCCACTCGAGCAGGATCTAGAGATCTTCTTCTTCTTAATCAATCCTCTAAAGTTCAGATCTAGATCTGATCTTGAAGATCTTCAAAACTCCTTTTGAAGAACTATCATTGTCTTTTGTAGCAATGTTGTCTTCTTCCTTTCCCGACGCCTTTCACTTGCTTGGATCGCACCTTATTCATGCCTAAAACCCCTTAGGCATGGAGATGAGAGAGAGGACCGGAGGGTGGCATGAAGAAGGAGGGAGAGAGGTTTTGTGGTGTGTGCTAAAGGCAGAAGCATTAAAAACTAGGTGCAGACAAGATTTATATAGACCCTGCTGCGCCATGCAGTGCCACATCATCCTGACTAATCACGATCCTTTTGTTAGATATATGTGCCCTAGAAGCCAGAATTGGCTGACACTTGTAATACACTTCTAGGGGCAAAATTATAATTTTGACTAAAATCAATAAATGGGTTATTTTCTATCACATATGTGTATTTAGTGTCTGTGATACATTCTTTGAGTTAATGGTAATGATAATTCATATTTTCAAGAGTTGAAAATTTAAGACATGAATAATCATTATTAACTCATAAATTGCTCCTGACCATAGGATCATCACGAGGATGGTGATTGATCCAGAAGGTTGGTGTACAATCGCTTCTCTTTAGTAGATGAGTCTTGAGTCTATGGTGTGGAGACACCGGAGCGAGAGTACAGGTACTCGTTAGAGAACGAGGGCACTGAGCGTGACCACTTCGAGTAGTCATTAGGGAGTCTACCTTCTCGTCAATGACTGACTCGATGCTGCAGTAGTGCGTCTGGTTCTTTGACCTGAGATGCATCGGCAGTTTACCTTGAGGGTGTTATAGTTTGACTACACCATTACTCGGTCTCCTAGCCATATGGAACCCTGAGGTGTATGTTGGCTATGACATGTTCATTGTAGGAACTGGATTGCATCAAGATGGAATCTATCTACCTCGGTGGTAGAGGAGTAGCCCTATGATGATCATGAGAATCAAGTCCAAAAATCCATGGCCATGGTAGAGTGAAATAATAGAAAGAGTTTCTATTTAGATTTTCACATTGGACTCGAATCGAATGATTACATCATATGACAGAGACTAGGGTTTGACGAGTTTACCTTAACCCTAATCTGATCGAGGCTCAAGATAGAAGAACTGAATCACACAGGTAGCTGCACCAAAAGGTTCGCATTCAGCTCTGATGGGTTGCCACCATATACTGCTAGGTGTCACTGGTGGATTTTGGGAGCAATTAGAATGATTTAGATGATCAATCATTCTAGCTGTTCGAATCAGAAGAGTTCTGATCCATCGAAAGGAGTTTCGATGATGTCGATGATAAAGATCATGACATATCCCATTACCATACAGAACTAAACCTAACTGGGTCACACAAATAAGGGTTTGAATCTGGTGATCATCAATTGAACTGATCTAGTTCAATTGATTTGAATGAGATTCAATTAGGTTCAAGGAAATCGTGCTAGCACTCGATTGAACCTAACGTTCTTCTTTTGCTATCATAAATAAGTTGTCCTGTCTGAGCCAAAGGAGTTTGTGCTCAAACAGAGGCCTTCATGTGGTCTGATAGGAGGTTGTCCAAGTCAGAAAAGGTTGTCTTATTTGTAAGACATTACCTGCCATTTTTGGTCACCTGCCATTTCTTGTTCTTTGACTTTGGTCAAAAGTCTACCTTTGACTGGTCAAACGTTGACCATTGACACTTTGACTTTTGACCACATGTCATGCACCTATTGGAGAGCTGGTGGGGGCCTGTCCCCCTGCCAGAACCTGGCAAGGAGAAGGGTGCACGCCACACTAGGCGTGTGCCCAAGTTGGAGGCGCCTAGGAGTCCTTGTTGGACAAGGACTCCATCTCCTTTTTAGATTCCAATTAGAGTTCTTCTAAGAACCAACTTTGACTGGTCTTAGGCGCCCTCTAAGGAGGAATCCAGGGGTCTCTATTCCCACCAATCAGATTTAGATCTGATTTCACAAAGGGTTGTGATTGGTTGGGAAGAAGAGGAGTTGGATCACAGCTAGTCTATAAATAAGACCCTGTATCCAACTCAGATTGTATGAGATAGAGAGATATGATGAGATCATAATTTCTCCATGCCCCAAGGTTGCCTCTCCCCTCCTTCTCCATGCCATAGTCTCTTCTCCCCTTGCTCTCCATGTCCAAAAGGAGTTTTGGACCTTGGTTGGTGCGATTCAGATCAAAGAAAGGCGATCAAAAACAAGAAGGCTGCGCTGCTGCAAAGGACGACTGCTCATCTTCAAAAGAGTTTTGAAGTTCCTCCAAATCAGATTCAGATCTAATTTTTGGAGGCATGATAGAGAAGAAGAGGATCTCCAGATCCAACCCGAGTGGATACCGGTAGAGGCCAGGTGCTTGCATGGCTAAGATCCAGAACCTTCCGCTGCAAACAGGATCATCAACAGGGTAATAGGATTACCCAGATCAGGTAAATTAAATTTGATTTAATTTATCTTTTAATTTTATTTTATTAAAATAATAAGAATTAGATCTGAAACATATCAAGATCTGATTGGGATCAAGAGAAAAAATTTTTGAAATATATCTCTTGATCTGATCAGATCTGAACGAACCTGGACCGGGAAATCAGGATTTTCCTTCAACTGGTATCAGAGCCATGGTTCTAAAATTATTTAGATCTGATTTTAAATTTATTTTAATTAAAAAATAATTGATTTCAGATGTCACATGAGATGTGATCAGATCTGAAATTAGAAAAAATTAAAATTAAATAATTTGGATCTAAGATTAGAATATATGCATGACTAGTTCTAGAATAGAATAGTTCTATAGAATATTCTTGCATATTTTTGATTTAATATGATTAAATCATGTTTTAGATCTTTTTATTTACTATTTTCTGATATTATAAGTATTATAATAACATCTAAAAAATAGCAAATAAAAATTATTTAATATTTTGAATATCATATGAGATATGATTGATGCATGTCTAGACTAGTTGTAGAATAGTTCTACATAATTATCTAGATTAGAATTTATTTTGATTAGATCAATTTAAATCTAATTTTTTAGATTATTATGAGATAATTTAGATCTGAAAATATGCATGATTTGATACATGAGATGTATGCAAAATATGCCATGATTAGATCTACTTTATATATGAGATATATGATATAGATCTGATATTATTTTGTAGTATTGAATGTTCCTGATTAAGGCATTCCTCTTGGCCGTCCGATCATAAGAACGAAGAAGGGTTTAAAGGCCCTATCTTTCCCATTCGATGGGGTGTTCTTATGATGTGTAGGGGTGCTGCGTGTTCGTCCTTAATCAGAAACCCAAAACTTACTTTCTGCAAAACCCTAGATCCTGAAACCCTAGGATTTATTGTGCATATTTTGTTTATGAACCCTACTTAATTAAGAATTAAGTTTATGAAATATTAATTAGGTCTAAAATTGAGAATTTCAGATCTAAGACATATTCATAATACTGGGTTCGGGCTTGGGTAGCTCAATTAGGTCTAAGCGATTGATCAAACCGAATCAAGAGTTGGTTAGATGGGATCAACAATGCTTAAATTGACCAGCCTAATAGGATTAAGTCTGGGTCAAGATCGAGTCACGATCAAGCAAGACCTAATTAGGCTCAGAGGTTAGAGTCTGGATTGTAGGCTAACCCAATTGGTTCTGACTCAACAATTTGGTGTCTAAGGTAAGTTTGGCATAGACGACCGACTGGTTTTTAATTGGAAGCTATTCGATCTGAATGCGTTCTTGTACGAGTTAATGGCATATTCCTTCCACCGATCTCACTTACCTGGCCATATCTGTTGACACAGTTCTGATCTGAGGTGGTCAATAATTTGAGCTAACCCATGCCACTAGGTTAGTCATAATTGTTATGACTAAGACAAGTCTAGTTTAATGAGATCCTGAATCAATTCTCCCTAAGAAAAGATTAAGTCTGAGGTCTTCCACCATTGTAGATGTGCGGGCCCTTCCTAGGGTTGATTGTTCTCGACTGGATACAGTGGCTCAGTTGCACCGGGAAGATGCAACCATGTCTATTAGGCATTGGATGCTATGGGCTGGAGGATGAGTTGGGCTCAATATTCTGGATACGGTGAGAGACTCAATTAGGAACCCAGTCTATGCAAATGGTGGGTCTGACTTAACTAAGGAGTGGATCAATATTCTGGATATGGTGAGATTCATGAATTAGAGACCAAGTTCGGGTGCACCATGATTAGAGAATCATTGAACAAGAGTTGTTCACTCATTGGCTAACCCATCACCAATAACTGTTAGGTGAGGTGATGAGTCAGTTGGTGAGACCGCACCATCCACTAGAAATCATTAATCGTGGAGATTTTCGCATCTCTACAGAGGGAGTGTAGGGATCCGAGAAAATAGTGGGAGCTAATTTGTTTAAAAATAAAATCCCTAAACAAATTGGTCAAGTCAAAATTATAGTATCTAACTAGAATCTTTGACTCTCTACAGGAATATGTCTGCGTCAAACCCATTGGCACGTATCCTGGACACACATAGACTGACTGGACCCAATTATAAAGATTGGCTCAGGAACTACAAAATTATTTTGGGTTTCGAGAAGTTAACCCATATTTTGGACCAGGACCCTCCCACATTACCAGCCCGTCCATCTGTTGAACAGAGAGCATCTCTGAAAAAATGGATTGACGAAGATAATAAGACCAGATATTACATGTTGGGCTCGATGTCTGATGAGCTCCAGCGCCAACATGAGGATATCGGGACTGCTCGCCAAATGTTGGCTCACCTGCAGGAGATGTTTGGTGAACAGAGTCGCGCAGCCAAATATCAAGTCATGAAACGACTTTTTAAGGCTAAGATGCATGATGGGCAGTCAGTCCAAGATCACTGTCTGACAATGATCAAGGACATGGAAGAGCTTGAGAAGCTCGGTGTGAAGTTGGACTTGGACCTGCAGAACGATATCATTCTGCAATCCTTGACTGATGCATATGGGCAATTCATCATGAATTACCACATGCATAAACTTCAGAATTCCTTGGCCGAGTTAATGAATATGCTGGTTACCGCTGAGCTTTCTATGAAAGGTTCTAAAGGCTCAGTTCTTGCTATGGAACGGACTTCTTCCAAAAGAAAGTCTTATGGAAAGAAAAAGAAGTCTGTGAAAAAGCAAAAGGTGGAAGGATCAAAGAAGAAGAAGGCAGAATCGAAGAAAAAGGCCGATGGCAAAGGAAAGTGTTTCCATTGCAACAGCGACGGCCATTGGAAGCGGAACTGCCCTACTTACCTGGCCACCCTGAAGAACAAGAAGGAAGGTCCTTCTGGAGGTATGCTCGTTATTGAGTCTAACCTTACGGTTTCTTCTGCATCCAGTTGGGTGCTTGACTCTGGTTCTAGTGCTCATCTGTGTACTTCTATGCAGGGTCTTGAGGATAGCAGGAGGCTGAGGGATGGAGACATGATCCTACGCGTTGGTAATGGAGCAAGAGTTGCTGCAGTAGCCGTGGGAACATACCCTCTTCGATTACCATCTGGTTTAGACTTAGTTTTGCAAGACTGTTATTTTGTGCCTGCAGCCAGCAGGAATTTGATTTCTGTTTCATGCTTAGCACAAGAAGGTTATGTGATCACCTTCTTTAAGGACCATTGTAACATTCTTTATGAAAGAAATAAAATTGCAAATGGTTTCCTTATTAATGGTCTTTATCAGCTACATATTGATGTACCTGTTCTAACTATCGAGCAAAACGTGAATGCCAAACGACCTAGGGATAGTCCAAACGACAGATATCTATGGCACCTGAGATTAGGTCATATAGCAGAACATAGGATCAACAAATTGGAGAAAAATGGACTATTGAGTCCATTGACTTCCGAGTCATATCCAACTTGTGAATCCTGTCTTCAAGGCAAAATGACTAAACTCCCTTTTGTTGGACATGGGGAGAGGGCCACAGATCTCCTTGCCCTAGTACATACTGATGTGTGCGGCCCATTTGATGTGCCGGCTAGAGGCAATTTTGTCTACTTCATTACCTTTACCGATGATCTGTCTAGGTATGGGTATGTGTATCTTATGAGACACAAGTCTGAAGCTTTTGAAAAGTTCAAAGAATTCAGACATGAAGTAGAAAAACAAACTGGAAAACCCATTAAGGTTCTTCGATCAGATCGAGGAGGTGAATACCTTAGCAGAGAATTCCTAGACTATCTCAAGGATAAAATGGCATAGTCTCTCAATGGACTCCACCAGGAACACCTCAACTCAACGGGGTTTCAGAACGGAGAAATCGGACTCTATTAGATATGGTTCGATCCATGATGAGCTTCACAGACCTCCCTGATTTCCTTTGGGGACACTCATTGTTAACTTCAATCTATCTACTGAATAGGGTTTCCTCTAAAACCGTTCTTACCACACCGTATGAGATATGGCATGGTAAGAAACCAAGTCTGAGTCATCTCAGAATTTGGGGTTGTCTGGCTCATGTCAAAAGACAACAAGCGGACAAGTTAGAGTTTAGGTCCTTCAGAGCTCGATTCATAGGATATCCTAAAGAGTCATTAGGATACTATTTCTACATTCCAGAAGACCACAATGTGATTGTGAGTCGACATGCCATATTTCTTGAAAAATAGTTTATTCAAGATAGTGGCATTGGAAGGCAGATCAAACTTGATGAGAAAGTCTCACAAGCAGAATGAGCTAAGGACCAAGTGGAACCAAATCAGGTTGAGCCAATAAGAACACTACCTCCTCCACCTCATAGATCGGAAAGAGTTTCCCATCCCCCTGAAAGATACTTAGGTATTGTTTCAGAGGATGTAGAGGAAATGTTCCTCGTAGGTAATGGTGCTCATGGTGATGATCCCAAAACCTACAACGAGGCGATATCAGATATCGACTCCGAGAAATGGCTAGAGGCAATGCAGTCAGAAATTGACTCGATGCACTCAAACCAAGTCTGGACCTTGGTAGATCCACCAGAAGGTATAGTACCTATTGGATGTAAATGGATCTTCAAGAGAAAGATTGGTGCAGATGGGAATGTGGAGACATTCAAGGCTAGATTGGTGGCAAAAGGTTATAGTCAACGCGAAGGCATAGACTATCAGGATACCTTTTTTCCCAGTAGCTATGCTAAAATCCATCCGCACATTGCTTGCTGTTGCAGCCTATTTCGATTATGAAATATGGCAAATGGACGTGAAAACGGCATTCTTGAATGGATATCTTGAGGAAGATATCTATATGGAACAGCCGCTAGGTTTCACATCCAGTGATACTGATCACAAGGTTTGCAAGCTGCAAAGGTCCATATATGGACTTAAGCAAGCATCTCGGAGCTGGAACACTCATTTCAATGATGTGATCAAAAAGTTTGGTTTCATCAAAAATGAAGAGGAACCATGTGTTTTCAAAAGGGTCAGTGGGAGCGCTGTTGTCTTCCTCGTATTGTACGTGGATGACATCCTCCTTATTGGGAATGATATTCCCATGTTGACATCAGTCAAGATGTGGTTGTCCAAGGAATTCTCCATGAAAGACCTAGGTGAAGCATCCTTTATTCTAGGAATTAAGGTCTATAGGGATAGACCGAATAGGATGCTAGGACTTTCACAGAAGATGTACATAGAGAAAGTACTAAAGAGGTTTAGTATGGAAAACTCTAAGAGGGGATTAATACCCTTCAGACATGGTATTCATCTTTCCAAGAAGATGTGCCCCAGCACACCTGAGGAAATAGAATGCATGAGCAAGATCCCTTATGCTTCTGCAATAGGGAGCCTCATGTATGCCATGCTATGTACACGACCTGATATAGCCCATGCTGTGAGTGTCACAAGCAGATATCAGTCAAATCCAGGTGAAGAACACTGGACTTCTGTGAAATGTATCCTTAAGTACTTGAGAAGAACTAAGGATATGATGTTGGTCTTTGGTAACGGAGAACTCCAAGTCCAGGGATACACAGACTCAGATTTCATGTCTGATATAGATGATCGAAAGTCGACATCTGGCAGACTGTTTGTGTGCTGGTGGTGCTGTCAAGAGTTCCAAGCAAACGGTGATACCACCCCATCCACGATTACCTCAAAAAGGGTTACGTCGAGGTCAAGAGAGTCGACTCCGCAGATAATGTGGCAGACCCACTTACAAAGCCGTTGGGCCAGCAGAAGATCGAAGCCCACCTTGAGAAGATGGGACTTAGACTTGTAGCCAATTGGCTTTAGGACAAGTGGGAGATTGTTAGATATATGTGCCCTAGAAGCCAGAATTGGCTGACACTTGTAATACACTTCTAGGGGCAAAATTGTAATTTTGACTAAAATCAATAAATGGGTTATTTTCTATCACATATGTGTATTTAGTGTCTGTGATACATCCTTTGAGTTAATGGTAATGATAATTCATATTTTCAAGAGTTGAAAATTTAAGACATGAATAATCATTATTAACTCATAAATTGCTCCTGACCATAGGATCATCACGAGGATGGTGATTGATCCGAAAGGTTGGTGTACAATCGCTTCTCTTTAGTAGATGAGTCTTGAGTCTATGGTGTGGAGACACCGGAGCGAGAGTACAGGTACTCGTTAGAGAACGAGGGCACTGAGCGTGACCACCTCGAGTAGTCATTAGGGAGTCTACCTTCTCGTCAATGACTGACTCGATGCTGCAGTAGTGTGTCTGGTTCTTTGACCTGAGATGCATCGGCAGTTCACCTTGAGGGTGTTATAGTTTGACTACACCATTACTCGGTCTCCTAGCCATATGGAACCCTGAGGTGTATGTTGGCTATGACATGTTCATTGTAGGAACTGGATTGCATCAAGATGGAATCTATCTACCTCGGTGGTAGAGGAGTAGCCCTATGATGATCATGAGAATCAAGTCCAGAAATCCATGGCCATGGTAGAGTGAAATAATAGAAAGAGTTTCTATTTAGATTTTCACATTGGACTCGAATCGAATGATTACATCATATGACAGAGACTAGGGTTTGACGAGTTTACCTTAACCCTAATCTGATCGGGGCTCAAGATAGAAGAACTGAATCACACAGGTAGCTGCACCAAGAGGTTCGCATTCAGCTCTGATGGGTTGCCACCATATACTGCTAGGTGTCACTGGTGGATTTTGGGAGCAATTAGAATGATTTAGATGATCGATCATTCTAGCTGTTCGAATCAGAAGAGTTCTGATCCATCGAAAGGAGTTTCGATGATGTCGATGATAGAGATCATGACATATCCCATTACCATACAGAACTGAACCTAACTGGGTCACACAAACAAGGGTTTGAATCTGGTGATCATCAATTGAACTGATCTAGTTCAATTGATCTGAATGAGATTCAATTAGGTTCAAGAAAATCGTGCTAGCACTCGATTGAACCTAACGTTCTTCTTTTGCTATCATAAATAAGTTGTCCTGTCTGAGCCAAAGGAGTTTGTGCTCAAATAGAGGCCTTCATATGGTCTGACAGGAGGTTGTCCAAGTCAGAAAAGGTTGTCTTATTTGTAAGACATTACCTGCCATTTTTGGTCACCTGCCATTTCTTGTTCTTTGACTTTGGTCAAAAGTCTACCTTTGACTGGTCAAACGTTGACCATTGATACTTTGACTTTTGACCACATGTCATGCACCTATTGGAGAGCTGGTGGGGGCCTGTCCCCCTGCCAGAACCTGGCAAGGAGAAGGGTGCACGCCACCCTAGGCGTGTGCCCAAGTTGGAGGCGCCTAGGAGTCCTTGTTGGACAAGGACTCCATCTCCTTTTTGGATTCCAATTAGAGTTCTTCTAAGAACCAACTTTGACTGATCTTAGGCGCCCTCTAAGGAGGAATCCAGGGGTCTCTATTCTCCACCAATCAGATTTAGATCTGATTTCACAAAGGGTTGTGATTGGTTGGGAAGAAGAGGAGTTGGATCACAGCTAGTCTATAAATAAGACCCTGTATCCAACTCAGATTGTATGAGATACAGAGATATGATGAGATCATAGTTTCTCCATGCCCCAAGGCTGCCTCTCCCCTCCTTCTCCATGTCCATAGTCTCTTCTCCCCTTGCTCTCCACGTCCAAAAGGAGTTTTGGACCTTGGTTGGTGCGATTCAGATCAAAGAAAGGCGATCAAAAATAAGAAGGCTGCGCTGCTGCAAAGGACGACTGCTCATCTTCAAAAGAGTTTTGAAGATCCTCCAGATCAGATTTAGATCTAATTTTTGGAGGCGTGATAGAGAAGAAGAGGATCTCCAGATCCAACCTGAGTGGATATCGGTAGAGGCCAGGCGCTTGCGTGGCTAAGATCCAGAACCTTCCGTTGCAAACAGGATCATCAACAGGGTAATAGGATTACCCAGATCAGGTAAATTAAATTTGATTTAATTTATCTTTTAATTTTATTTTATTAAAATAATAAGAATCAGATCTGAAACATATCAAGATCTGATTAGGATCAAGAGAAAAAATTTTGAAATATATCTCTTGATCTGATCAGATCTGAACGAACCTGGACCGGGATATCAGGATTTTCCTTCACCTTTGTGCAATCAGATCTAAATCTGATTGATGGGATGACATCATCTGATCCAATCAGATGAGAGACCCTCAAAATGCTCCTAAGATGGTGTCAAGACTGGGTCAAATAAGAGTTCTTAGTGACATAGAGTTTAATCTCCTGAAGTAACCTTGGAGTCCCATCTGTATGGGACTCCTCCTTTATCCTCATGGGGTGCATGCCTCCCTAGGCATGCACCCTCTTTCTATCTGCATTTTAGTAGGGGGACAAGGCCCCAGATACTCTCCTATAGTCACATGACACATGGGCAGAAGTCCAAGTATCTAGGGTCAACATTTGACTAATGTCCAAAAATAGGAATTAGCAGGTGACCGAAAATGGCAGGTGTTGTCTTAAATTTATCTCATAAATTAAGATAATTCTTTTCTAATTTAGACAAGCTCCAATTAGACCAAGTAAAGGTTTCTGAGTGAGTCCAAATATATTTGACTCAGTCGAGATAAGCTATAATGATTATTAAAGAAGAACATTAGGCTCAATCGTGTGCTAGCATAATTTTCTTGAACCTAATTAAATCTTATTTAAATCAATTGAACTAAGTTAGTCCAATTGATGACATCCAGATCCAAACCCTTATTTGTTTGACCCAGTTAGGTTTAGTTTCACATGGTAATGGGATATGTCATGATCTCTATCATCGACATCATTGAAATACCTTCCAATGGATTAGAACTTTTCTGATTCAAACAACTAGTATGATCGATCATCCAAATCATTCTAATTGCTTCCAAAATTTACCAGTGACACCTAGCAGTATATGGTGGCAATCCATCAAAACTAAAAGCGAACTTCTCGGTGCAGTTATCTATGTGATTAGATTCCTCTATCTTGAGCCCCGACAGATTTAGGGTTAAGGTGATCTCGTCAAACCCTAATATTCATCATATGAATTAATCATTCGATTCAAATCCAATGTGAAAATTCTAATAGAAACTCTTTCTATTATTTTACTTTGCCATGGCCATGGGCTTATGGACTTGATTCTCATGATCATCATAGGGCTGCTCCTCATCTACCAAGGTAGATAGAACCCTTATTGGTGCAATCCAATTCCTATAATGAACATGCGATAGCCAACATACATCTCAGAATTTCGAATGGCTAGGAGATTGAGTTATGATGTAGTCAAACTATGACACCCTCAAGGCAAACTGCCGATGCACCTCAGGTCAAAAAACTAGACACACCACTATAGCTTCGAGCCAGTCATCGACGAGAAGGTAGACTTCCTCATGACTGCTCGAGGTGGTCACGCTCAGTGCCCTTGTTCTCTAACAAGCACCTATATTCTTGCTTCGATGTCTCTACACTTTAGACTCAAGACTCATCTATCCTAAAGAAGTGATCATACACCAAACTTTCAGATCAATCATCATCCTTATGATGATCCTATGGTCGAAAGTATTTTATGAGTTAATAATGAAAATTCATGTCTTAAATTTTCAACTCTTAAAAATATGAACTATCATTACCATTAACTCAAGAAATGTATCACAGACACTTTCAAATACACACTATGATTGAAAATAATCTATTTTATTATTTATATTCAAAATTATAATTTTATCCTTAGAAGTGTATTATAAGTGTCAGCCAATCTAGCTTTTAGGGCACACATATCTAACATAAAATAGTAGCAAAGATCATTTATCTAAAAAATTGCCTTATAGTTAGACGTCATTTGGTCTTTTGATCACTCCTTTTTTATTTAACGATTCAAATCATTTCATGCTAAATTAACTATGATAATTATATCCGATTAAAGTAAAATTTTGATAGTATGCTACAAATATTATAGAGATCATCGCTGTAAGTTTTTAGATCCAATGATAATTTTTATCTATCAGATCTTCATGCAGTCATTCATGACCAAAATTAAATTTTATTGATCTACATACCTAGAGCAGCTAGATCGAGGTGGTATTTTGTGAGGATACTCGCACGATAATTACTTAAATAATGAATGATGAAGATGAATTTTAAATTTTAAAATTATGTAATATTTAAAGAAATATAAATTTTTTAAGAATACTAATTTTTTTAAAAAAATAAAAAAATAATTTGCTCGTAGGCTAACTAACAATAGATGTGCTCGCATCCCTCAACCCCATCGTAATAGCCATGCACGACGCATCTTTGTCCTATTTTTTAAAATAGTCCATCTTTCTTATTCTCTAAATAAAAATCAGATTATTTGTGATAGAAATTTTCTATCACAAATAATCTATTATTTGTAATGCAAATCATTTTTACATCATAAATAATTAATTATCTATGATAGAAACTATCCATCAGAAATAATCTAATTTTTTTAATTTTCTTAAATGATATATTTATGAAAGATTATTTATGATGGAAATTTTTCATCGCAAATAACCTATTATTTGCGACATAAACATGATTTGCATTATAAATAATTGATTATTTATGATAAAAATTTTTATCATAAATAATCTAAGCTTTTAATTTTTTAAAATATTTTATTTATCAAAGATTTTTACCAAAAAAATTTGTCATGATAAATAATTGATTATTTATGATGAAAATCATCTTTCCATCATAAATAATTGGTTATTTATGATGAAAAGTTTTTTTTGCAAATAATCTAAGCTTTTTATTTTTTAAAATATTTTTTTATGAAATATTATTTATGATAGAAATTTTTATCATAAATAATCAATTATTTATGATAAAAATACTATTTATGTCATAAATAATTGATTATTTATGATGAAAAATTTCCATCATAAATAATATTATCTTTTTAATCTTTTAAATAACTTATTTATGGAAGATTATTTATGATGGAATTTTTCATCATAAATAAATAATTATTTATAATGCAAAGTTATTTTTCATTGCAAATAATCAATTATTTATGATGAAATTTTTTTTTATTACAAATAAAATCTATTTGCGATGAAATTTTTTTTCATTTTAAATACCTTTATTTACAATAAAATTTTTTTCGTTGCAAATAATTCTATCATAAAAGATCAGTTTTTTTGTAGTGGTACACTCCTATAAGTGTATATAGACTATATGTCATCTGTCTCTGATTGGCCATCAATGTTCATCTTTATTTTTTGATTCCATCCATACTTCCAGACCTCTCCAAGGTACTCTTCTTATCAAAGATGACATCCTTGCTGATCACTGACTTCTATGCTTCAGGATTTCATAGTAGGTACCCCTTGACTCCTTGCGGATACCCAATAAAGATCATCCTTTGTGATTTTGGGTCCAACTTGCTTCTTTTGGTTGCCTCCACATGACCATAGATAAGGCAACTAAAGACTTTCAGATGGCCAAACTAAACCTTTTTTTCACTCCAGACATCCTTTGGAGTGCCTCCATTCGACTTATGGTGAAAAGACCTATTAATAAGAAAATAAGAAAAAGTTATAACATCATCCAAAAAAAAATTTGGAAGTGATATCTGCAGCCTCAAACACCATGCCTTCTCATTAGTGTCTAGTTCATCTTCTCCATGATACCTTCTGTTAGAGAGTCATCTTCATTATGTAATGACATTTGATGCCATTTCTCTCACTGTACCTTCTAAACTCCATACTAGTATACTCTCCTCCATTATCCGATCTCAAGCACTTTATTTGTCTCCCTAACTTCTTTTCTACCTTAGCTCTCCAGTCTCTGAACCGGACAAACATCTCTGACTTTTTTTTTATCAGATAAATCCACGTATTTCTTGAGTAATCATCAATGAATGTAGTAAAACACCTTGCCCCACCTCTAGCTGATATGAGAGTCGATCCCCACATATCCGAGTGCACTAAGTCCAACACTCCTTCACTTCACTTGGAACTGGTGGCAAACTTCATCCTATGCTATTTGCCAAAAATGCATGGCTCACATAAATTAGTACCCTCTTTTTTTTAGGGATGGGATCATCCCTCTTCTACTAAGTTCTGTGAGCCCTCGATCACTCATATGACCCATCTGATAGTGCCACAACTGATATAAGAGTTGCTTCTCCTATACTACTACTAGCACTTCTGCACTATCATTAATAACTAAGCTCTCCAACCTGTAAAGATTGTTGCTCAGTCTTCTACCTCTCATTATTATTAAAGCTTTATTAGAAATCTTCAAGCTTCTACTCGCAGCCTGGCTACTAAAAGCATAATCCTACTCCTCCAAGTAGTCCAAAAAAATCAGATTCTTCTTTAACTCTAGTACATGCCTGACATCTGATAATGTACAAATAATTTCATTATACATCCTCATCCTAATAGTGCCAACACCATCTACTTTGCATAGGAGATCATCTCCAAAGCTGATACTTCTACCTTCAGTCTTCTGGTAGGTAGCAAACCATTCTAGATTAGAAGTTTAGTAGTGTGAACATACTGAATTCAATGTTCATGTAGTATCATACTCTATGGACCCATCTGATATAACTAACAGATTTTCTCCACTGCTTACCAAAATTGTATCATCACTCTTGCTGGCCTTCCCTTTTTCTGACTTCAAAAGGGGATAATTTCTCTTCAGATGTTCAGGCTGATGACATTTATAGCATTTTAATATCTTCTTCTAATCCCAAGACTTTGATCTACCCTCGGATTTTTTTTTGCCTTCTTCATTGATCTTTTCTATGTTTCATTCACAGCCAAGACCTCAGACTTAGGATCTTCCTTGTAGATCTTCTCTTTTTGCTCATTTAATTTGAGCACACCAACAATCTTTTCATAGTTTAAAGTCTCCTTCTCATAAACTAAAGTTGTTATGAGTCTATCATAAGAACCTAGAAGAGAACATAATAACAACAATGCCCGATCTTCCTCGTCAATCTTCACATTCAAACTCATCACGTCAGAACATACCTGATTGAACTTTTGGATATATGCAACAAGATCTCCATCTTCGAGTATCCTCAGACTGTAAAGCTATTTCTTCAACCATAGCTTATGTGTCATGTTCTTCTCCATGTATGTATTCTCCAGTCTCATCCAGAGCTCCTTGGTCGTGGTTTCTGTGCAAACCTCGAGCAACACCTGATCGGTCAAACACATTCTAACTATACTAAAAATAATCTTCTCCAACTCTTCCTAGTCCTCAGCACTAATCTTTTCTGGCCTTTCTCTTATCAAGACCTTGTAGATCCTCTACATAACCAACAAGTCTTTTATCTTTTTCTACCATTGGGTAATGTTTTCCTTATCATCAAACTTTTTGAAATCTACCTTGAATCTGCTTGATCCCTTGACTATACTCAAGTCAAGTGCAAAAATCTAACACCCTTCTTCGATCTCACACCAATAAAACTATCCTTCAAAGAAGATTTTTATACCCTAAATCCTCTTTCCAACCTTTTGTATCACCTCTCCTCTATGTAACAACACTCAACTTCAATTAGGAGTTAACCATGAAGAAGATAAGAAGATTCAGAGTAAAACCTGGTGTAGCAAATCCTGGATGCTAGAAACCCTAAGTGTTGTCCTTTCTTCCATGCAACACTGCTCTAATACCAAATGTTGAGAATACTAACCTCGCACGGACTGGCATGGCCACCGATGATTAGCCAGCAATAAGAAAAGAACTCTTCTAAGATCAATGCAGAAGTATAAACAGTAGATTCTGGATTCAAGAGAGAATAGGAGAACAAGAGTTTTCTAAGAGATAAAAGCTTTCATTCAATGTTATTCAGCCTTACAATATCCTTGATCTATTTTTGTATAAATACTATATAATAGGATCAAGCCCCAATCTCAAAGAAAAACTTTTCAAACTCAAACAAATCCATATACAAAATTGATCTTGTATCACTGAGCCAATCTAGTCTTAGACTGAGCCAATAACCTATGACTGGGTTGGCTCAAAAAATCTCTAGGTCGATTAACCTATGTACCCTACCAACAGTCCCAAAAATACTGCTCTCTATCTAGATTTTCTCTAAGACATAGCTGACTCGATCTTGGATTGAGCTGACCCACCTTCCAACTTAGCTGACCTAGTCTTAGGATGAGTTGGCTAAGTTTCTACAACTCTGCTTAGCTAGGATGATTTCTTCATTGGCTTGCTCCCATCTTACCATGACCTATCTTCTCATGTTCTCAAGACTTGGGAGTGCCACACCTAAGCTCACATAGGTTGCACTCCTTGAACGATGATCAAGTTAGCCAGAGCTTTTTTTGAGCCTGATTATCATTCGTTTGATGTATCAAACTCAATCATGTTAATGGTTGGACCTAACCTAGACTTTTAGTGGAGGCCCTAGCCTACTGAAAGGATACTTGGGGCAAAACCCAATACTAAAAATTTGGATAAATAATTGGTTAAGAACCTACCCATAGATGTACAAAGGTTAGCCAGAGCTTTCCTTAAGCCCGTATGCAGTCTATGTGGATTCTAGTACCCACTAAAAAATTAGGATAATTTTTTGAATTAGAGGTAGAGACTACCAATTTGAATAAAATAGTGAAAGAATCTTTTGATTAAAGTCTAAAAAATCTTTAAATTTAATAAATTATTCACTAATTAGGCTTTTGATTCTTCTTTGTGCAGTTAAAGATAAATCCTAGTTGCTCCATTCACTATTAGATAGTGATGTACTTATAGGATCCAACTTCGATAATAAGTATCAGAAGTTGAACATTATTCAATAGCTCGAAGAGATTTGTACTGGAGCTTCTATGCCCAGTCTAAATAAAAAGTCTAAGACTAACCTAAATTAAGTAGAGTGCTTCTATTATGAGAAGCAGGGGCACTAGAATAAGAACTATCCTCAGTACCTTGCTTTCCTTGACCCCAATAGACTGAACATGAGAAAAGAGCAAGGAGTTGCTAATCAAGAATGTTATATGATAACATCTGATAATTTTTTTATTTATGATACTACTATCTGGGTATTGGATACTGGAAGTCTAGTTCATCACTTCAAGTTAGTAGAAAATTTAAAAATAATGAGCAATTTCTGAATGTTGGAGATGGAAGATCTATTCTAGTTCTAGCTATGGAAATAGTTCATCTTATTTTTAATAGTAATATCATTTCTTTAGATAATTATCATTACTATCCTTCTTTTCTGATGAATATAATATCTATTAGCCTTTTGACCAAAGATGGTTATCATTTATCAATAAAGAAAGATTATTGTGATATCATTATGAATGATGTCACAATAATGTGTGGATAATAAAGAAATGATATTTATATTTTATCATAATCTATGAGTGTAATGTACACTTTTAAAAAATATTCTAGATTAGATAATATCTCTACTATCTACCTATGGCACTATAGACTAGGCTACATTAATAAGAATAGAATAAACAGGTTGACTCGAGAGAAAATCTTTGAAGTCAATGATTGTGAATCACTTCCAACCTGTGAGTCCTGTCTTTTTGAAAAAAATGACTAAGTCATCTTTTATTAGAAAAGATAAAAAAGCTACTGAGCTCTTAGATTTAGTATATACTGATGTATGTGCACCTATGAGTAGAAGTGCTAGAGATGAATATTTCTACTTCATCATGTTTACTGATGACCTATCTAGGTATGAGTATGTCTATCTTATGAAATATAAGTCGGATTTATTTGAAATATTCAAAAGATTCCAAAATGAAGTAGAAAAATAAATTGGCAAGAGTATTAAAACTCTTCAATTGAATCGAGGAGATGAATACCTATCTAGTGAGTTCTTGATATATCTAGAAGAGAATGGGATTCTCTCATAATGGATTTCTTTAGAGACACCATAACAAATAATGGTGTATTAGAAAGGAGAAATCGAATCTTGTTGGACATAGTTCGATCCATGATGGGATTTGTTAGTCTGCTTGTTTTATTTTGAGATTATGCTCTTGAGACTGCATGTTTTATATTGAGCAATATTCCTAGTAAATCTGTTACAAAGACTCCATATGAGATATGGACTGGACGTAGGCCTACACTCTCTCATCTTTAGGTTTGGGATTGTTCGGCCTATGGCAAACATTTATATATAGATAAACTTGGACCTCGATTCGGTAAGTGTGTGTTTATAGGGTACCCCAAGGAAACAAGGAGTTACTATTTCTACCATGCTAAAGATCAAAAGGTATTTGTTAGCAATAGGATAATCTTTTAGAAAAAAAATTTTGGTGAAGAAACTATTGTCTTTAAGATTGAACTTGAGAAAGCTTAACCGATAGAAAAGCCTACACAGTTTGCTAAACTAGAATCAAATTTGATTAGATCAAACCCTGAGCCCAGTGTACTTGCATCATTAAGGTGATCAACTAGAATACTACATCAGTCAGATAGATACTATGATTTCTTGATCCGAGATGGTGGTCCCATTGAACATGATGAGAACGATAAGAATTCGATCGCCTATATAGATGCAATGCAGAGACTTGATTCTGAGAAATGGCTTGAGGCCATGAAATTTATAATGGAGAACATGAAGGTCAACGATGTGTGGACATTGCTTAACCCACTTAAAGGGGTTAAACCCATTAGGTATAAGTGGGTCTCCAAAGGAAGAGGGTCATAGATAGAAAGATGGAGATCTATAAAGTCCATTTGGTTGCCGAGAGATATCATCAATGTTATGGTATTGACTATGATGAGATGTTCCCCCTTATGGCAATATTCAAATTTATTTACATTATGCTTGCGATAGTTGCCTATCTGATCTATGAGATCTGATAGATGGATGTGAAGACAGCTTTTCTAAATGGAGAACTGACTAAAGAGGTGTATATGATACAACTAGAAGGATTCACATCCATAGACGAGTTCAAGGTGTGCAAACTTCAGAGATCCATTTATGGATTGAAGCAGGCATCTTGGAGTTGAAATATATATTTTAATAAGGTGATCAAAACATATGGCTTCATTAAGAATGGAGAGGAACCCTGCATATACAAGTGGGCAAATGGTCTAATAGTGGTATTCCTTGTTCTGCACATAGATGATGTTCTCTTAATTGAGAATGACATCCTTCCACTGCAGAAAATAAAAGTATGGTTATCATCTTAGTTCTCTATGAAGAACTTGGGAGAAGCATCCTACATCCTAAGGATGAAGACCTATAGAGATAAATCTAAGAGGATGCTTGGGCCGTCCTAGTCCACGTACATAGAAACTATGTTAAAGTGATTTAGCATGAAGAATTTCAAGAAAGGCTATCATCTGATAGACCATGAAATTTCTCTCTTTAAGAAGGATTATTTGACAACTTCTAAAGAGAGAGAGCATATGAGTAGAAGCCCATATGCTTCGATAGTGGGATTTATCATGTATATCATGATATGTATGAGATCAGATATAGCATACTCACTAGGAGTAGTGAGTAGATACCAATCTCATCTAGGAGAGAACCACTAGAAGGTTGGAAAAATCGTCCTTAAGTATTTGAGAAATACTAAGAACTAATATTGATCTATGGTGAGTCAGATTTGAAACTTGTGGGATTTATAAACTCCAGCTTTTAATCTGACCATGATGATGGTAGAAGCATGTTGGTTTATGTCTTTATCCTCAATGATAGAGCCATCTGTTGGAAGAGTTTCAAGCAGCACACTATGGTAGGCTCAGTATGTGAGGTAAAGTACATCACAGCATTAGATGCTGCAAAGAAAGCCGTGTAGTTGAGAAAGTTCATCATCACGCTTAGAGTGGCATCCTTTCTTAATGGTCTAGTCTTGCTCTACTGTAACGGCATTGGAGCTATTGTTCAAGTAAAGGAACTGAAGGTACATCAATGGATAAAGCACATACTATGCCGCTACCATCTCTTTCAAAAGATCATGAATCAAGGTGACATCGACCTTTAGAAGATCGATGAAAATAAGAACCTGACCGACCCCTTCACTAAAGCCATAGCGGAAAAAGAGTTTAACAACACAAGTTGAAGATGGGTATTAGATACTATACCGAGTGGCTTTAGGATAAGTGGGAGTTGTTGAAAAATGTGTCCTAAAGCTAATTATCAGCCTATTGATGATTGAGCTATCCTTGTAAATATAAATAGTTTATTAATAAAAGTTTATTCTAGCAATTTTTCATTACAAATTTATAACTATAATATACTCTTGTATTGTAATAAAGTCCTTAGGACTATTTAAATTCGATAAAGAGAGGATTTATCATTTAGTCCTTAAATTGTTCATGATCAAATGATATGTTATTAACTAGGACAATAATGTTTATCTAGTGTAGGTCATTGTGTGCCATATGGACTAGTTGTCCTCATAACAAATGAGTGTGGAGATATTGGTATAGCATACGGATAAGATGTAGGGGTTCATCATCACCGAATGTGACCAACTCCAGAGCATTTTGCTATCGAGAATTGCTTTGATGGGATATGGGTATAAGTATCCCTTGGACTTGAGATTACCATGGTGGTTTGCAAGCAACTCACTGTGCTCTGATACTGGACTACCTAAATTTTTAATTTAGTGATGGAAGATTTTTGGATACAGTCAAGTACTTGTGAAGTCGGTGAGTGATCAAGATAGGATTGACCACTCCAAGAGTTTGGAGTTAATGCATTGTTGTATTTCAATTTAGCAAAACCTTGGCCAAGATAATCCATGTGATGGATTTGATATTTTAAAATATAATATGGATAACCTATTCAAGGTTGATAGTTAAACCCTGAATCATCCTATGAGCATTTATGATCAAGAGGATGAATTATGCGGAAATCATATCCACATGGATTTGAAGAGTATTGCTTTATACATTCGACCTATTCGACCATTAGGTACCATTGTTAGATGGTATAGAAATTTATTTCTATGCTATCAGTTTAGGTTCAAATCTATGGGATCATATATAAGAGATCTCGATCTGATCGGATGGTTGATCAACGATTGAGAATCGTTCTAGGGTCAAACAATCAATACAATTGATGTTTGACCTAGTGCAAATATTGTAGGAGGATTGATTAGCAATCAGATTGCTAATTAGCTTAATCTGATTGAGCTTAAAGGCTGAGATCAAGTCTAATTGAGTAAGATTCAATTAGATTTGGTTTGGGCTTGATTAGATCAAGTTTAATTAGTTTAGGGGATAAGTCAATTGCAAGGGAGAACAAGTCCCTATTCTATTAGAACTTGTATGTACCTAATTTTTAATTTGATTAAAAGTTAAACTAGATTTAAATTTAATTTAATCTAATTTAGTTGGGCTCTTAGTTGGACTATGATTATCCTTAATTGAGTTGCATAAGTTTTAATTTGATTTGGTTCAAAAATTAATTGGACAAGTCAAAACATGGAGTCCTAGTCTGATTGGGACTTTCTTTCCTTGCGCCACCTAGCCTCCCATGCCCCTTCTCTTGATTTTTTGCATGGAACCACTCATTCCCAAAGAATGTTCACATGTCCCTATGCCCTCTATGATTCCTAGAAAGAAATTAGTTATGGACTAGGTCAAAACAAACAAGTTATTTTGACCTAGGACTCTATTGGATAGATTTTGACAATATAACTTTCCTTATCCTCTTGTGGCACTAATATATCTAATTTATTTATGTGAGAAAGAAAAAGGATTGTGCGCCACTTTCAAAAAATCCATGCCATAAAATCAGGAGGAGGCGTCCAAGAGTTGAGTGCCGCATTACTTGTCTAATTTGGACATTCCTCTCTAGGTTTTTGACCTAGATAGAGACTCTCTCACATCTTTCTATTTATGAGGGGTTAGGGTCTAATTTTTCTACAGAGAGTAGACCTAAGAGAGTGGGTTTGGGAATGGGAACCTTGGGGTCAAAGGGGTCTTGGGCATGGGACTTTTCAAAGATGCAAGTTATTGTGTCTAGGTGAGAGAAAGAAATAGAGAAGAGGGTCTTCTCTAGGATTTTGCTTTCAATCTTCTTCCACCACCTTTTTGAGAGAAAAACATGAGGAAGAAGGTTTCTCTCAAATCCTTCTTTCTCCTCTTTTGGTTCTTGGAGAGTCCAAGTTATTCAGAAAAGGAGCTTAGCCATCAACCGTCAAAAAATGATCAGCATAATGCTAGCACATTGTGCTGATTTCCAGATTACTTAACTTCGAATTAAGATTGAGGCTTCGTATGGACTTCTCATAGAGGCTGGATGTGTGTTGTTAGATATGTGTGCCCTTGAAGCCAGATTGGTTGATACTTGTAATACACTTCTAAGGATAAAATTATAATTTTGACTATAAATAATAAAATACATTATTTTCTATCATAATATGTATTTGAAAGTATTTGTGATACATCTCTTGAGTTAATGGCAATGATAGTTCATATTTTCAAGAGCTGAAAATTTAAGACATGAATTTTCATTATTAACTCATAAAATGCTTCCGACCATACGATCATCATGAGGATGGTGATTGATCCAAAAGATTGATGTACGATCATTTTTTTAGGATAGATGAATCTTGAGTCTATGGTGTAGAGACACTGGAGCGAGAGTACAAGTACTCGTTAGAAAATGAGGGCACTGAGCCTGACCATTCGAGCAGTCATGAGGAAGTCTACCTTCTCATCGATGACTGGCTCGAAGTTATAGTGGTGTGTCTGATTTTTTGATCTGAGGTGCATCAGTAGTTCATCATGAGGGTATTATAGTTTGACTATACCATAACTCAGTCTCCTAGCCATTCAAAACTCTAAGGTGTATGTTGGCTATGGCATGTTTATTGTAGGAATTGGATTGCACCAATAGGAGATCTATCTACCTCGATAGAAGAGGAGCAGCCCTATGATGATTATGAGAATCAAGTCCATAAGCTCATAGCCATGGTAGAGTGAAATAATAGAAAGAGTTTCTATTAGGGTTTTCACATTGGACTTGAATCGAATGATTAATTCATATGACAAAAATTATGGTTTGACGAGATCACCTTAACCCTAATCCGATCGAGTTTCAAGATAGAGAAACTTAATCACATAGGTAACTGCACCAAGAGGTTTGCTTTCTATTCTGATGGGTTGCCATCATATGCTGCTAGGTGTCACTGGTGGAATTTGGGAGCAATTATAATGATTTGGATGATCGATCATATTAGTTGTCTGAATCAGAAAAGTTTTGATCCATCGGAAGGTGTTTCGATGATGTCAATGATAGAGATCATGATATATCTCATTACTATATGAAACTGAACTTAACTAGATCACACAAATAAGGGTTTGAGTTTGAATCTGAATATCATCAATTGGATTAACCCAATTCAATTGATTTGAATAAGATTCAATTAGGTTCAAGAAATCATGCTAGCACACAATTGAGCCTAATTTTCTCCTTTAACAATTATTAAAACTTGTCTCGACTGAGTCAAATATGTTTGGGCTTACTTAGAAATCTTTATTTGGTCTGATTGGAGCTTGTCCAGGTCAAACAAGGGTTGTCTTAATTTATGAGATAAATTTGAGACAACAATTGCCATTTTTCATCACCTGCTAAATCTTATCTTTGGACTTTAGTCAAATGTTGACCTTTGACTCTTAGATATCTGCCCATATGTCATGCACCCATAGGAGAGAACCTTGGCCCTTGTCCTCCTACTAAAAAGTAGACAAACAAGGGGTGCATGCCTAGGGAGGCATGCACCCCATGAGAATAAGGTTTGGAGTTCCATATAGATGGAACTCCAGTTGCTTCAGAAAATCAAACTAGATGGACTCAAGAAGACTTGTTTGACCCAGTCTTGGCACCATCTAAGGAGAGTTTTAAGGGACTTTAATCTGATTAGATCAGATGATGTCATCCCACCAATCAAATTTAGATCTGATTGCATAAAGGGCCGTGATTGGCCGAGATGACGTGGCACTACATGGCGCAGTAGGGTCTATATAAATCCTGTCTGTGCCTAGAATTGAGTGCTTCTACTTTAGCTCATGCCACAAAGATTTTCTCCCTACTTCTCCATGCCATCCTTTGGTCCTCTCTTTCCTCTCCATGCTCAAGAGGTTTTGGGCATGAGTTAGGTACGATCCAAGTAAGTGAAAGGCGACAGAAAAGGAAGAAGGCATCACTGCAGCAAAAGATAATAGTTATTATTCAAAAGAGTTTTTGAAGACCTTCAAAGATTAGATCTAGATCTAATTTTTAGAAAATTAATAGAGAAGAAGAAGATCTTCAGATCCTGTCTGAGTGGATACCGGTAGAGGCCAGATGCTTACGTGGCTACATCTAGAATCTTAGGCAAACATCGAGATCATCATAGGATAATTAGATTATCTAAAATAAAGGTATAATTAAATTAAATTAAATTTAATTTTTTATTTTATTTTATTTTATCAGATTAATAGGATCAGATCTGAAAAGTCTCAGATCTGATTAAAATCTTAAAATTTTTTTTTTGAAATATCCCTCTTGATCCAATCAGATCTAAACGAACCTGACCTGGGAAACAAGGTTTTTTTCTTCAACTGATATCAGAGCCGGATTCCAAAATTCATTAGATCTAATTTTAATTTATTTTTTATCTAATAATTAGATGATTTTAGATGTTACATGAGATGTGATTAGATCTAAAATCAAAAAATTAAAAATTAAATAAATCTAGATCTAAGATGTATGAGATGCATGACTAGACTAGGAATAGAATTATTCTATGTGTAGTCCAACATGATCATAATTTTAATTTAATTTATTATAATTTTTAAATCTATTTATTTAATATTTTTTGATATTATAAATATTATAATTAGATCTAAAAAATAAAAAATAAATTTATTTAATTTATTCATATGAGATATGATAGATGCATGTTTAGACTAGTTCTAGAATAGTTCTACAAAATTATCTAGAATAAATTTTAATTTAATATGATCAAATTTAAATCTTATTTTTTAAATATTTATGAGATAATTTAGATCTAAAAATATGCATGATATGATATATGAGATGTATGCAAAATATATTTTAGTTAGATCAATTTTTTATATATATGATATATGATGTAGATCTAACTAGTTTTGTAGATTTATCATATTTCTGATTAAGGTATTCTCCTTGGCCGTCCGGTCATAAGAATGAAGTAGGATTTAAAGGCTCTCTTCTTTCATTCGATGGGGTGTTCTTATGATGTGTAGGGGTGCTGCTTATTCGTCCTTAATAAAAAATCTAAAACTTATTTTCTGCAAAATCTTAGATCCTAAAACCCTAGGATTTTATATATATGTTTTATTTATTAATCCTAAACTTAATTAAGAATTAAGATTATGAAATATGTTAGGTTTAAAATTGAGAATTTTCAAATTGAAGATATATTATAAAATTAGGTTCGGGCTTAGGTAGCTCAATTAGGTCTAGCAGTTGATCAAACTGAATCAAGAGTTGGTTAGATGGGATCAAGAGTACTTAAATTGACTAGCCTAATAGGATTAAGTCTGGATTAAGGTCGAGTCACATGAGTGATCGATTAAGTTAACACCTAATTAGGCTCAGTGGTTAGAGTCTGGATTGAAGGCTAACATGATTGGTTCTGGCTCAAAAATTTGTTGTCTAAGATAAGTTTGGCAAATACGATCGACTAGTTTTTAATTAGGAGCTACTCGACTTGAATGCATTTTTATCGAGTTAATGGCATATCCCTTCCATCGGTCTCACTTACCTGACCATATTTATCGACTCAGTTCTAATCTAAGGTGGCTAACAATCTGAGCTAATCTATACCACTAGGTTAGTCATAATGGTTATGGCTATATCAAGTCAAGTTTAAAGAGACCTAAATAAAATCTTCCTAAGAAAAGATTAAGTCTAAGATCTTCCACCATTGTAGATGTGCGGGCTCTTCCCAGGGTTGATTGTTCTCAGTTGGTCATAGTGGTTCAGTTGCACCGAAAAGATGCAACCATTTCTATTAGGCATTGGATGCTATGGACTGAAGGATGGATTGGGCTCAATATTTTGGATACAGTGAGAGACCTAATTAAAAATCCAATCTGTGCAAATGGTGGGTCTGACTTAACTAAGGAGTGGATCAATATTTCGGGCATGGTGAGATTATGAATTAGAGATCAAGCTTAGGTGCACTATAATTAAAGAATCATTAAACAAGAGCTGTTCACTGATTGGTTAACCCATCATCAATAACTGTTAGGTGAGGTGATGAGTCAGTTTGTGGGACTACACCATCCACTAGAAATCAATAATCATGGAGATTTTTGCATCTCTACAGAAGGAGTGTAAGGACCCAATAAAATAGTGAGAGCTAATTTGTTTAAAAATCAAACTTCTGAACAAATTGGTTAAGTCTTAATTACAAAATCTAACTAGAAACTTTGACTCTCTATAGGAAAAAGAAAAATATCTGCATCCAACCCACTAGCCTGTATCCTGGACACCCATAGATTGATCAGACCCAATTACAAGGATTGGCTTCAGAACATCAAAATTATTTTATGTTCCAAGAAGTTGACTCATGTATTGGATCAGGATCCTATTAGATATATGTACCCTAGAAGCCAGAATTGGCTGACACTTGTAATACACTTCTAGGGGCAAAATTATAATTTTGACTAAAAATAATAAAATGTGTTATTTTCTATCACATATGTGTATTTAGTGTCTGTGATACATCCTTTGAGTTAATGGAAATGATAATTCATATTTTTAAGAGTTGAAAATTTAAGACATGAATAAAATCATTATTAACTCATAAAATGCTCCCGACCATAGGATCATCATGAGGATGGTGATTGATCCGAAAGGTTGGTGTACAATCGCTTCTCTTTAGTAGATGAGTCTTGAGTCTATGGTATGGAAACACCAGAGCGAGAGTACAAGCACTCATTAGAGAACGAGGGTACTGAGCGTGACCACCTCGAGTAGTCATTAGGAAGTCTACCTTCTCGTCAATGACTGACTCGATGTTGCAGTGGTGTGTCTGGTTCTTTGACCTGAGGTGCATCGATAGTTCACCTTGAGGGTGCTATAGTTTGACTATACCATAACTCAGTCTTCTAGCCATACGGAATCCTGAGGTGTATGTTGGCTATAGCATGTTCATTGTAGGAATTGGATCACATCAAGATGGAATCTATCTACCTCAGTGGTAGAGGAGCAGCCCTATGATGATCATGAGAATCAAGTCTAAAAGCCCATGTTCATGGCAAACTGAAATAATAGAAAGAGTTTCTATTTAGGTTTTCACATCGGACTTGAATCGAATGATTACATCATATGACTGAGAGTAGGGTTTGACGAGTTCACCTAAACCCTAATCTGATCGGGGCTCAAGATAGAAGAACTTAATCACACAGGTAGCTACACCAAGAGGTTTGCATTCATCTCTGATGGGTTGCCACCATATATTGCTAGGTGTCACTGGTGGATTTTGCAAGCAATTAAAATGATTTAGATGATCGATCATTCTAGCTATTCGAATCAGAAGAATTCTAATCCATCGAAAGGAGTTTCGATGATGTCGATGATAGAGATCATGACATATCCCATTACCATACAAAATTGAACCTAATTGCGTCACACAAATAAGGGTTTGAATTTGATGATCATCAATTGAACTAATCCAGTTCAATTGATCTAAATGAGATTCAATTAGGTTCAAGAAAATTGTGCTAGCACTCGATTGAACCTAACGTTCTTCTTCTATTATCATAAATAGTTGTCCTTACTGAGCCAAAGGAGTTTGTGCTCAATCAAAGGCCTTCACTTGGCCTGACTAGAGCTTGTCCAGATTAGAAAAGGGTTGACTTATTTTGTAAGACAATACCTACCATTTTTGGTCACCTACCATTTCTCGTCCTATGACTTTGGTCAAAAGTTGACCTTTGACTGGTCAAATGTTGACCATTGACACTTTGACTTCTATCCACTTGTCATGCACCTATTGGAGAGCTTGTGAGGGCCTGTTCTCCTACTAGAACCTGGCAAGAAGGAGGGCGCATGCCACCCTTGGTGTGTGCCCAAGCAGGAGGCACCCAGGAGTCCTATTGGACAGGGACTCCATCTCCCTTTTGGATTCTAATTAGACTTCTCCTAAGAACCAAGTTTGACTGGTCTTAGGCACCATCTAAGGAGGAATCCAAGGGACTCTATTCCCACCAATCAGATTTAGATCTGATTTCACAAAGGGTTATGATTGGTTGGGAAGAAGAGTTGGATCACGCATAGTCTATAAATAAGACTCTGCGCCCAACTCAAGGAGTATCTAAAATCAATTGAAAATTCTCCATGCCCCAAGGCTATCTCCCTCCTCCTCCTCCATGCCGAGTCCATCTTCTCCCTCTCCTCTCCATGCCCAAAGGTGTTTGGGATCCAAGTTGGTGCAATCCAGATGAGAGAAAGGCGATAAAAAGCTAGAAGGCTACGCCGCTGGAAAGGACAACTGCTGATCTTTGAAAGGTGTTTTGAAGATCCTCCAGATCAGATCCAGATTTGATTTTTTGGAGATATGATAGAGAAGAAGAGGATCTCTGGATCCAATCTGAGTGAATATTGATAGAGGCCAGGCACTTGCATGGCTAGATCCAGAACTTTCCGCTGCTTATAGGATCATCAATGGGTAATAGGATTACCCTACATCAAGATAAATTAAATTAAATTAAATTTATTTAGATTTTATTTTTATTATTAAAATAATAATGATCAATTCTAAAATATCCTAAACCTAATTAGGATCAAAGAAAAAATTTTTAAAATATATCTCTTGATCCGATCAGATCTGAACTAATCTGGTCTGAAAAATCAGGATTTCCCTTCAACTGGTATCAGAGCCAAGGTTCTAAAAGTATTTAGATCTAATTTTAAATTTATTATATTTAGAAAATAAATATTTTTAGATGTCACATGAGATGTGATCAGATCTAAAATTAGAAAAGATTAAAATTAAATGATTTGGGTCTAAGCTTAGAAAATATGCATGACTAGTTCTAAAATAGAATAGTTCTATAGAATAGTCTTGCATGTTTTTAATTTAATTTGATTAAATTATATTTTAGATCTATTTATTTATTATTTTAATTATAATTATTATAATAACTAAAAATAGTAATAAAATTATTTAATTTTTAAACATCATAGAGATTGAGACATGTCTGACTAGTTTGTAAATAGTCTACATAGTTGCCTAGATTAGAGTTTAATTTTGATAAAATAATTTAAATCTAATTTTTTATATTATTGAGATAATTTAGATCTAAAAATCATATTCGAAACATGAGATGTATGCAAAATATGCCATGATAGATCTAATTTGTATATGAGAATATAATATAGATCTAAAATCTTGTAGTATTACATGTTCCTGATTAGGCTTCCTCTTGGCCGCGGTCGTAAGAATGATAAGATTTAAAGGCCCTCTCCTTCCATCCAATGGTTTCTTATGATTGTAGGGTGCTGTGCATTCTCCTTAATCAAACCCAAAACTTACTTTTTGCAACCCAGATCCTGAAACCTAGGATTTATTGTGCATATTTTGTTTATAAATCCTACTAATTAAGAATTAAATTATGAAATTAATTAGGTCTAAAATAAGAATTTTAGATCTAAGGACATAATAAGTATTGGTTCGGGCTGGGTAGCCAATTAGGTCTAAACGATTGATCAAACTAATCAAGAGTTGGTTAGAGGGATCAATAATGCTTATTGACCAGTCTAATAGGATAAGTCTGGTCAAGACGAGTCACATCAAGCAAGACCTAATTAGGCTCAGGTTAGAGTCTGGATGTAGGCTAACCCAATGGTTCTGGCTCAATAATTTTGTGTCTAAGGTAGTTTGCCATACGATCGACTGGTTTTAATGGGCTACTCACCTGAATGCATTCTTGTACGAGTTAATGGCATATCCCTTCCATCAGTCCACTTACCTGACCATATCTATTAACCCAGTTCTGATTGAGGTGGTCAATAATCCGAGCTAACATGCCACTAGGATAGTCATAATTGTATGACTATAAATCTAGTTTAATGAGACCCTGAATCAATTCTCCCTAAGAAAAGATTAAGTTGAGGTCTTCACCATTGGTAGATGTACGGGCCCTTCTCGAGGTTGATTGTTCTCGCTGGATACAGTGGCTCAGTTGCATCGGAAAGATGCAGCCATGTCTATTAGGAATTGATGCTATGGGCTGAGATGAGTTGGACTCAATATTTTGGTACGGTGAGAGACTCAATTAGGAATCCAGCTTGTAAATGGTGGCTGACTTAACAAGGAGTGATAATATTCTAGATACGGATGATCATGAATTAGAGACCATTTGGGTGCACCATGATTAGAGAACATTGAACAAGAGTTTTTACTCAATGCTAATCTATCACCAATAACTATTGGTGAGGTCATGAGTCAGTGGTGAGACCGCACCATCCACAGAAATCATTAATCGTGGAGATTTTGCATCTCTACAGAGGGAGTGTAGGGGATCCGAAAAATAGTGAGCTAATTTATTTAAAAATAAAATCCCTAAATAAATTCAAGTCATAATTACAGTATCTAAAATTTTTGACTCTCTACAGAAAATGTCTGCGTCCAATCATGGCACGTATCCTGGACACACAAGACTAATCGAACCCAATTATAAAGATTGGCTCAGGAACTACAAAATTTTGGGTTCTGAGAAGTTAACCCATGTATTGGTCAGAACCCCCCACCTTACCACCGATCCATCCACGAATAGAGAGCGTCCTGAAAAGATAGACGAAGATAATAAAGCCAGATATTTACATGTTGGCTCGATGTCTGTGCCCAGCGCAAATGAAATATCGGACTGCTGCCAAATGTTGACTCACTCTATATAGATGTTTGGTGAACAGAGTTGTGCAGCCAAGTTCAAGTCACGGAAACTTTTAAGGCTAAGACATGATGGACAGTTCAGTCAAGATCACTGTCATGATATCAAGGATATAAAAGAGCTGAGAAGCTCGGTGTGAAGTTAGACTTGGATCTATGAATGATAATTATTCTGCAATCCTGACTAATGCAATGCAATTCATCATGAATTACACACACAAACTTCAAAATTCTTGGCTGAATAAGAAATATCTGGTCGCCACTGAGCTTTCTATGAAAAGGTCTAAAGGCTCGTTCTGCATGGAACGACTTCTTCTAAAAGAAGTCTTATGAAAAGAAAAAGAAGTCTGTAAAAAAGCAAAAGATGGAAGGAGCAAAGAAAAGAAGGCAGAGCCAAAGATGAAAGCCGCAGCTAAAGGAAAGTGTTTCCATTGCAACAGCGATGGCCACTGAACGAAACTGTCCTACTTACCTGAACCCTAAAACAAGAAGGAAGCCTTCTGGAGGTATCTCGTATTGAGTCTAACCTAAGGTTCCTCTACATCCAGTTGATGCTTGACTTTGGTTTTAGTGCTCATCTGTGCACTTCCATACAGAGTCTGAGGATAGCAGGCTTGAGGATGAGAATATCCTTCATCGGTAATAGACAAGAGTTTGCTCAAGGGGTAGGAGCATACCCTCTTGATTACCATCTGGTTTAACTTGTTTTGAAAGACGTTATTATGTCCTGCAGTACAGGAATTATTTCTGTTTCATGCTTAGCACTACAAGGCTATGATTACCTTCTAAGGACCATTGTAACATCTTTATGAAAGAAATAAAATTGCAAATGATCTATTAACAGTCTTTATCAGCTACATATATGTACCTATTAACTATCGACAAAACAGAAGCCGACGACCTAGGAGTCCAAACGATAGATATCTAGGCACCTGAGATTAGGTCATATAGTAGAATAGATCAACAAATTGAGAAAAATGCTATGATCATTGATTTTGAGTCATATCCAACTTGTGAATCTGTCTCCAAGGCAAAATGATCAACTCCTTTTGTAGGACATAGGAGAGGCCCACAATCTCCTATCCAGACATACTGATGTGTGCGGCCCATTAATTGTGGCTAGAGCAATTTGTCTACTTCATTACCTTTACCAGATCTCTAGGTAGTATTATATCTTATGAATACAAGTTTGAAGCTTTGAAAAGTTCAAAAATTCAGACATGAAGAGAAAAAAAACTAAAAAATTCATTAAGGTTCTTGATCAGATCGAGGAGGTGAATACCTTAGTCAAAATTCCTAGACTATCTCAAGAAAAAATGGCATAGCTCTCAATGGACTCCACCTAGAACATCTCAATCAAACGGGATTTTACACGGAAAATCGGACCCTATTAGATGTTCGATCCATGATAGCTCACACACCTCCTGATTTTCTGGATACTCATTGTTAACTTCAATTTACTGAATAGGATTCCCTAACCATTCCTACTACACGTAAAATATGGCAAGAAACCAAGTATGAGTCCTCGGGTCCGGCATGTCAAAAGACAACAAGCGGAGAAGTTAGAGTTTAGTCCTTTAGAGCTTGATTCATAGGAAATCCTAAAGAGTCATTAGGATACTATTTCTACATTCAGAAGACTAAATGATGTGAATCGACATGCCATTTTCTTAAAAATAGTTTATTCAAGATAGCCATTAGAAAGCAATTAAGCTTGATAAGAAAGTCTCACAAGTACAACAGCTAAGAACCAATTGGAACCAAATCAGTTGAGCCAATAAGACACACCTCCTCCTCGCAGATCGAAAAGAGTTTTCCATCCCCCTGAAAGATACTTAGGTATTATTTTAGAGGAAAGAGGAAATGTTCCTCATAGGTAATGGTCTCAATGGTGATACCCAAAACCTCAATGAGCGATACAGATATCGACTCGAAAATGGTAAAGGCAATGCATTAGAAATTGACTAATATACTCAAACCAAGTCTGGACCTTTAGATCCACAGGAAGGAAAACCTATGGGTGTAAATGGATCTTCAAGAGAAATATGTGCAGATGAAAATGGAGACATCAAGGCTAGACTTGGCAAAGGTATAGTCAATGTGAAGGCATTGACTATCAGGATACTTTTTTCCAGTGCTATGCTAAAATCCATCCGCACGATTGCTTGTCATTGCAACCTATTTCATATAATGAAATATGGCAAATGGATTGTAAAATGGGCATTCTTGAACGATATCTTGGAGGAAGAATATCTATATGGAACAGCCGCTAGGTTTCACATCCAGTGATACTATCAACAAGGTTTGCAAATTGCAAAGGTCCATATATGGACTTAAGCAGAGCATTCGGCAGCTGGAACACCCGATTTCAATGAATGTGATCAAAAAGTTTGGTTCCATCAATAAATGAAGAGGAACCATTGTGTCTTCAAGAAAGGTCAGTGGGAGCACTGTTGTCTCCTCGTATTGTACGTGAATGACATTCCTTCTATTGGGAATGATATTCTTATGATGGCAAATGGTCAAATTAAAATGGTTTGTCCCAGAAATCTTCTCCAATGAAGGACCTAGTGAAGCATCCTCTAGGAATTAAGGTCTATAGGGATAGACCGAATAGGAATGCTAGGAATTTCAATAGAAGATTACATAGAGAAAGTATTAAAGAGGTTTAGTATGATAAAACTCTAAGAAGGAATAATACCCTTCAGACATGGTATTCTCATCTTTCCAAAAAGATGTACCCTAGCACACCTGAGAAATAGAATGCATATGAGCAAATCCCTTATGCTTTATCTTTTCGTAATTGGGAGCCTCATTATGCCACCACTGTACACTGAACCTGATCAGCTATGACTGGGATGTCACAAGCAGATATCACCAAATCTAGTGAAGAATACTGGACTCCTATGAATTAAATCTTAATGTACTGAGAAAGAACTAAGGATATGATGTTGGTCTTGGTACGGAAACTCCAGGTCCAGGAACTACACAGACTCGAATTTCATGTCCGAGTGTAATGATCGAAATCAAACATCTGGAGTCTGTTTGTGTCAATGGTGGGTTGTCACTGAAGAGATTCCAAGCAAACCTTAATAGCAATTCCACCATGGAAGCAGAAATAAGTATCGCTGCAGCAGAGCCTGCGAAAGGAACATTCGGTACAGAATTTTGCGCAAAAATTAGAGTAATGCCATAATGCCATTCCTCTATACTGGATAATAATGGCGCCTAGCCCTTGCTAAGGAGCAGTGGTCGACGAAAAGCGATGAGCGCCAAGCAATTGAGCCGACGATACACTCATCCGCCGATACCTAAAAGGTTCCATTGAGGTCATGAGAGTGACTCACACAACAATGTGCAACACCCACTTACACGAGCCGTTGGGCAGTAGAAGATCGATAGTCTCACTATATAATATGAGACTTAGACTTGGAGCAATTGGCTTTAGGACAAGTGGCAGATTGTTAGATATATGTTGCCCTAGAAGCAGAATTGGCTGACACTTGTAATACATCTTCTAGGGCAAAATTATAATTTTGACTAAAATCATAAAATGGTTATTTTCTATCTCCATATGTGTATTTAGTATTGTGATACATCCTTTGAGTTAATGTAATGATAATTCATATTTTCAAGAGTTAAAATTTAAGACATGAATAATCATTATAACTCATAAAATGTTCCGACCATAGGATCATCACCGAGGATGGTGATTGATCCGAAAGATTGTGTACAATCGCTTCTCTTTAGTAAGATGAGTCTGAGTCTATAGTGTGAGACATCGGAGCGAGAGTACTAGATACTCGTTAGAAGAGAGGGCACTGAGCATGACCACCTCAAGTAGTCATTAGGGAAGTCTACCTTCTCGTCAATGACTGACTCGATGCTGCAGTGGTGTATCTGGTTCTTTCGACTGAGTGCATCGAATATTCACTTGAGGTGTTATAGTTTGACTACACCATAACTCGTCCTCCGAGCCATATGAAACCCTAGGTTATGTTGGTAGTAGCATGTTCATTGTAGGAAACAGGATCCATCAATGGAAAATCTATCTACCTCAGATGGTAGAGGAGCAGCCCTATGATGATCATGAGAATCAAGTCCAAACGCCCATGCCCATGGCAGAGTGAAATAATAGAAAGAGTTTCTATTTAGGTTTTCATCGGACTGAATCGAATGATTATATCATTATGACAAAGACTAGGGTTGAGAGTTCACCTAAACCCTAATCTGATCGGGCTCAAGATAGAAGAACTAATCCACACAGGTAGCTCACAAAAGGTTGCATTCACTCTGATGGGTTGCCATCTATATGCTAGGTGTCCACTGTGGATTGGACCAATTAAATGATTTAGATGATCGATCATTCTAGCTGTTGAATCAGAAGAGTTTCTGATCATCGAAAGAAGTTTCGATGATGTCGATAATAGAGATCATGATATATCCCATTACCATCATAAGAACTGAACCTAACTGGTCACACAAATAAGGGTTTGAATTTGGTGCATCATCAATTGTAACTAATCCAGTCAATTGATCTAAAATGAGATCAATTAGGTTCAAGAAAATCGTGCTAGCACTCGATTGAATCTAACGTTCTTCTTCTACTAATTCATAAAAGTTGTCCTTATGAGCCAAAGAAGTTTTGTGCTCAAATCAGGGCTCACTTGGTCTGACTGAGCTGTCCTAGTCAGAAAAAGGGTTGTCTTATTTGTAAGATAATACCGGCGATTTTTGGTCACCTGCCATTTCTCTACCTATTAGACTTTGGTCAAAAGTTACCTTTGATGGTAAATGGTTGACCATTGAACACTTTGACTTTTATCCACTGCACGCACCTATGACAAAACTGGGGGGCCTGCCTCCCTATCCAGAACCCTGCAAAGAGAGGGTCGCATGCCACCCTAGCGTGTGCCCAAGCAGAGGCACCTAGGAGTCCCTATTGGATAGGATCCATCTCCCTTTTGGATTCATAGAGAACTTCTCCTAAGAACCAAGTTTGACTGTCTGAGGCACCATCTAAGAGGAATCCAAGGACTCTATCCCCACCAATCAGATTTAGATCTGATTTCACTAAAGGTTGTGATTGGTTGGGAAGAAGGAGTTGGATCACGCATAGTCTATAAATAAGACCCTGCGCCAACTCAATGGAGTATCTGAAATCAATTGAAAAATTTCTCCCACCCCAAGGACTATCTCCCTCCTCCTCCATGCCAAGTCCATCTTCTCCCTCTCCTCTCCATGCCAAAGGTTTTGGATCCAGTTGGTGCAATCCGAGCGAGAGAAAGCGATAAAAACTAGAAGGACTGCGCTGCTGGAAAGGACACTGCTAATCTTCGAAGTGTTTTAAGATCCTCAGATCGATTCCAGATCTGATTTTTGGAGATGGGATAGAGAAGAAGAGGATCTCTAGATTCCATCCGAGTGAATTATCGTAGAGCCTAGCACTTGCGTGGCTAGATCCAGAAACCTTTCGCTGCTTTACATGGATAACAATATAATAGGATTACCCTACATCAAGATAAATTAAATTTGATTTAATTATTTAGATTTTATTTTTATTATTAAATAATAAGAATTCGATTTGAAAACATCAGATCTGATTAGGATTTAAGAAAAAAAAAATTTTGAAATATATCTCTTGATCTCGATAGATCTAATGAACCTTCGGTCAGAATTAATAGGATTTTTCTTTCAGAATCCCCCACCTACCAGCTCCGTTCCCGTCCACTAAACAGAAAGCATCTTCTGACAATAGATGATGAAGATAATCAAGGATCAAATACACATATTGGACTCGATGTTTGATGACTCAGTACAACATGAAGTTATGAAAACCCTATCAATTTGGTTCTCCTATCAAGATTGTTGGGAAAAGTCACGCAGCCAAATATCAGATCATAAAATGACTATTAAGGCTAAAATGCATGAAATGGGCCATCAGTCCAAGCATCATTATCGATGATGAGTGAAGGACTGTGAAAGATCCTTAAGATGCTTAGAGTGAAGTTAATGATCAGGATTCTGTCAGGAATGATAATCAATTGCTCTGCAATCCTTGACTTGATGTGTTATGGGCAGTTCAATCGATTAACTGCCAAATAAAAAATGCATAAACTCAGAATACTCTTAACTGGTAGGTTGAGGGGGTTGAGCTTATAATATGCTGGGTTCGGCCTGAGAGCTTCTATGAAGATCTAGAAGGCTTAGTAAACTATGCTATGGAATAGTGACTCTTTCCAAAAAAAAATTGTTGGAAAAGAAGAAGAAGTTTGTGAAAGGCAGAAGGTGGAAGGTGGAAGAAAAAAGAATGGAAGACTGAAGAAGAAGGCTGCTTGACAAAGGAAAGTATTTCATTGTAATACTGACGCCATTTGGAAGCAAAACTAGCCTATCCTACATACCTGGCCAACCCTGAAGAATAAGAAGGAGATAGGGTCCTTCTATGAGGTATGCTCGTTATTGATCTAACCTATTTACGATTTCTTCTACATCCAGTTGGGTGCTTGACTCTGGTTTTGTGCTCATGTTGCGCTCTTGCATAGGTGGGGTCTTGAGGATACGCAGGAAGGCGGAAGGGATGGGTGTAGATGATTCTATTATATCGAAATGGAGCAAAGATTGCTGCTATTGGCCGTGGGAACCTACCTCTCTCGACTAATGTCTGCTTTAGATTAGTACTTAGGATTGTTTTATTGTATGCCTACTGCAAGTAGGAATTTGATTTCTGTTTTATATTTAGCACAAGAAGCTTTAGGTTTCTTAAGGATCATTATAATATTCTTTATAAAAAAAATAAAATTGCAAGTAATTTTCTTATTAACTGATCTCTCTAGTTACATTATTGGATTGGCATCTATCTTTAATATCGAGCAAAATATGAATGCCGGTAAGATTCAAAATGACCCAAGGGTATAATCCAAATGATAGTGTATCTATGGCACCGTAAGACTAGATCATATAGCAGAAGATAGAGACATTAATAAATTAGAAAAAATTGAACTATTGAGTCTATTGACTTTCAAGTCATATCCAATTTGTGAATCATGTTTTTATGGCAAAAATAACTAAAGCTTTCCTTTTTGTAGGACATGGGGAATAGGCCACAGATCTACTGTCCTAGTACATACTGATGTGTGCGGCCCATTTTGAGTATACCAGTTAGAGGGTAACTTTGACACAATTTATTATCTTTTAAATCGATGATTTATCTCGATAATGGATACAATGTATCTTATGAGATAAGTCGAATGTCCTTTGAGAAAAAGTTCAAGATTCATAAGACATGAAGTTAAAGCAACTGAAAAGCATTAAGGTTCTTTGATCAGATCGAGGAGGTGAGGATACCTAGTCAAAAATTCAACTAATATATTACAAAATGGCATATCTCTCAATGGACTTACCTAGAATATCCTCACTCAATGGATATTTTCAGAATAGGATATCAGACCCTATTGGAGTAGTGTCTGATCCTGATGACTTCATGACCTCCTTGTTTTTTAAGGGTACATTAGTCGTTACTGCTATATATTTATTGATAGGTTTTCTTCTAAAACCATTCCTACCCTACATAGTCCATAGTGAGACTTAGTGATATGGTAAAAAATCAAGTTTGAGCAATCTTAGAATTTGCGTTGTTCGATGTTAAAGATAAACAAGCGGACAAGTTAGACTCTAAGGTTCTTTAGAGCTCGATTTTATAGGAATATCTAAGAGTCATTAGATATTATTTTCTACACATTTTAGAAGGACCAATAATGTGATTATGGAGTCGGCAATGCTATTTTTCTTCGGAAAATGTTTATTAAGATAGCAGCAGTTAAGGCAGATGCAGTTCAGGAGAAAGGTCTCACAAGAGCAATGAGCTGAAGGATCCCATGAACCAAATTAGGGTTAGGCTGATACAATCACTACCTCCTCCACCTCATAGAATCAAAAAATTTCCATCCTCTGAGAGTACTTAGGTACTATCCTCAGAAGATAAAAAAATCATTCTTATAGATAATGGGGGTTCATTGGTGAATGACCCAAAATTCTATGATGAGGATACATCGGCATATCGCTCCGAAAAATGGTTAGAGGCAATGAAAGTCAGAAATTAACTTTGTCGATGATCGACCCAAACCAAGCCTGGACTCTTGGTAGTTCGCATCAGAAGGTATAGTACTATCGAGTGTAATGATCTATAGGAAAGATTTGGTGCAGATGAAATGTGGAACATTCAAAGCTAAGAGTAGTGGCAAAAGAGTATAGTCAGGCATAAGGCATTGGCCTACAGGAGTATTTTTTGCCAAGTAGCTATCTAAAATTAATCATCCGCCATGCTCTGCTTGTTATAGCCCTTTTCATTAATAAAAATGTACTACTGGACGTGAAAACTGACGTTCTAATGGATAACTGAGAATATATATGAACGCCGCTAGTTCACATCCATGATCAGCAAAGTATGCAAGCACAAAGGTCCATATATAGTCTTAAGGCAAGCTGCTAGTAGCTAAGAATGCTCGTTTTTATAATGATGTGATCAAATTATTTGATTTCAATCAAAATGAGGAGGAACATGTTTTTCATAAAAGGTTCAGTGGAGTGCTATTGTTTCCTCGTATTGTACGTAATGATCCTCCTTATTCCCTATCTTGATCATAGTTAAGAATATTGGTTATCTAAAGAATTCTCTATGAAAGACCTACAGAGAAGTTACCTTCATTTCTAAGAATTAAGGGTTTATAGAGATAACCGAATCAGGATTGCTGAGGTTCTTTCAAAGAAGATGTACATAAAGGAAGTTGCTAAAGAGTTTAAACATGGTAAAATTCCCCATAGGGGGATTGTATCCTTCAGAAATAGCATTCATCTCTCCAAGAAATAATGTTCCCTATTGCACACACTCTAAGAGATTGAATGGCAATGAGCAAGATCTCCTTATCTTCAACCTACGGGAGCCTCATGTACCATTTATGTACATTTGACTGATATAGCCCATACTATAGGGTCATGAGTAAGGAATATCAATCAAATCCAAGATGAAGAACACTGGACTTCTGTGAATGTATCCTTAAGACTTAAGAAGAACTAGAGGATTATGTTATGATTTGTTTGGTAATTGAGAACTCAGCTCCAAGGGTATATCAGACTTTACGGATTTTATGTCCATATTACTGATATCGGAAGTCAACATACTAGTTTGTTTGTGTGTAATATTGTGGTTCAGTTTGAAAAGTTTCAGTAGACAGTATAGCAGATTCCATATCCATAGAAGCAGAGTACATCACTGACGTCAGAAGCTACGGAAGCGAGGCTTCTGGTATATAAAAATTTGCCATAGGAGATCGAAGTGATTCCATCGGATGCCATTTCCTCTATTCTAGAAATATGGCATCATTAGCCCTGCTAAGGACCAAGATCTCACCAAAATTCTAAGCACATTTATTCGAGCAGCGCGATACCACCCATCATGATTACTCGCTCGAGAAACAGGTTACATCGAGGTCAGAGGAGGTCGACTTTGCATACAAATGCGGTAGATAACCCACTCACAAAGATTGGGTGTCCAGCAATGATGATCCACCTTGAGAAGATGGGACTATTTGTAGCCAATTAGCTTTAGGTCAAGTGGGAGTTTGTTAGATATGTTCCTTGAAATCAATTGGCTTTGACACTTGTATACATTCTAAGAGCAATTATTATTTTGACTCATAAATAATAAAATAAATTATTTCTATTCATAATATATATTGAAAGTGTCCTGATATATCCCTTGATGTTAATGGAAAATGATAGTTCCATATTTTCTAGAGTTGAATTTAGGACATAATTTTCATTATTTAACTCATATAAATGCTCTTGATGTAAATATCATGGAATGATGATTGATTTTCGAAAGGTTGGTGTAACTGATCGGCTTCTTAGGTAGATGAGTCTTGAGTCCTATGAGTGTAGATGCACCAGATCGAGGAGTATAAGAATACTCGTTAGAGACATGAGGCATTGAGCCGTTACCACGGCAGGGTCATGGAAGGTCTATCTTTCTCTTGATGACTGGCTCGAAGCTACAGTGTGTGTCCCTGGTTCTTTGATCGAGGTCATTGGTAGTTACTCTAAAGGGTGTTATAGTTTGCTACAACAATAACTCGTCTCTTAGTCATTTGAAATTTTTGAGGTGTATGTTGGCTTATACATTTCATTGTAGGATTGGATTATACCTAATAGGAGATTTATCTAGTCTCGGTACGAAAAGGAGCCATCCTATTCATTGATCATGAGAAATCAATCCTAAGTCCTGGCTCTGGGTAGAGTGTAATTAGAAGAGTTTCTATTGGATTTTTCATAATTTCGGACTTGAATATCGGAAATGAATTAATTTATATGATGAAATGAGGGTTTTTGATTGAGATCAGTCTAACCTAATATCCAATTGGGGCTTAGATAGAGAAACTTTTTAATCTCACACAGATAATGCATTGAAAGGTTTTTCGCTTTTTAGTTCCTAATGGATTGCCACCATAATGCTTGCTAGGTAATCACTGTGGATTTTTGGGAGCAATTAGAAAGGATTTGGATGATTCGATCATACTAGTTGTCTGTAATCAAAAAAGTTCTGATAGCTCATCAGAGGGTATTTCGATGAATCGATGAGAGATTATCAATGACATCATCATCTTCTCTCAAA
>QRFJ01003621.1:50875-128332 GCA_006176705.1 Cocos nucifera
AGTATTATGAATATTGTCTTAGATCTGAAATTCTCAATTTTAGACCTAATTAATATTTCATAAACTTAATTCTTAATTAAGTAGGGTTCATAAACAAAATATGCACAATAAATCCTAGGGTTCAGGATCTAGGTTTTGCCGAAAGTAAGTTTTTGGGTTTCTGATTAAGGACGAACACGCAGCACCAACACATCATAAGAACACCCATCGAATGGAAAGATAGGGCCTTTAAACCCTTCTTCGTTCTTATGATCGGAGGCCAAGAGGAATGCCTTAATCAGGAACATTCAATACTACAAATATATCAGATCTATATCATATATCTCATATATAAAGTAGATCTAATCATGGCATATTTTGCATACATCTCATGTATCAAATCATGCATGTTTTCAGATCTAAATTATCTCATAATAATCTAAAAAATTAGATTTAAATTGATCTAATCAAAATAAATTCTAATCTAGATAATTATGTATGAAACTATCTACAACTAGTCTAGACATGCATAATCATATATTCTCATATGATATTCAAATATTAAATAATTTTTATTTGCTATTTTTTAGATGTTATTATAATTATTAAATATCAGAAAATAGTAAATAAAAAGATCTAAAACATGATTTAATCGAATTAAATCAAAAATATGCAAGAATATTCTATAGAACTATTCTATTCTAGAACTAGTCATGCATATATTCTAATCTTAGATCCAAATTATTTAATTTTAATTTTTTCTAATTTCAGATCTGATCACATCTCATGTGACATCTGAAATCAATTATTTTTTAATTAAAATAAATTTAAAATCAGATCTAAATAATTTTAGAACCATGGCTCTGATACTAGTTGAAGGAAATCCTGATTTCCCGGTCCAGGTTCGTTCAGATCTGATCAGATCAAGAGATATATTTCAAAATTTTTTTCTTTGATCCAATCAGATCTTGATATGTTTCAGATCTAATTCTTATTATTTTAATAAAATAAAATTAAAAGATAAATTAAATCAAATTTAATTTACCTGATCTGGGTAATCCTATTACCCTGTTGATGATCCTGTTTGCAGCGGAAGGTTCTGGATCTTAGCCATGCAAGCACCTGGCCTCTACCGGTATCCACTCGGGTTGGATCTGGAGATCCTCTTCTTCTCTATCATGCCTCCAAAAATTAGATCTGAATCTGATTTGGAGGATCTTCAAAACTCTTTTGAAGATGAGCAGTCGTCCTTTGCAGCAGCGCAGCCTTCTTGTTTTGATCGCCTTTCTTTGATCTGAATCGCACCAACCAAGGTCCAAAACTCCTTTTGGACATGGAGAGCAAGGGGAGAAGAGACTATGGCATGGAGAAGGAGGGGAGAGGCAACCTTGGGGCATGGAGAAACTATGATCTCATCATATCTCTCTATCTCATACAATCTGAGTTGGATACAGGGTCTTATTTATAGACTAGCTGTGATCCAACTCCTCTTCTTCCCAACCAATCACAACCCTTTGTGAAATCAGATCTAAATCTGATTGGTGGGAATAGAGACCCCTGGATTCCTCCTTAGAGGGCGCCTAAGACCAGTCAAAGTTGGTTCTTAGAAGAACTCTAATTGGAATCTAAAAAGGAGATGGAGTCCTTGTCCAACAAGGACTCCTAGGCGCCTCCAACTTGGGCACACGCCTAGGGTGGCGTGCGCCCTTCTCCTTGCCAGGTTCTGGCAGGGGGGACAGGCCCCCACCAGCTCTCCAATAGGTGCATGACATGTGGTCAAAAGTCAAAGTGTCAATGGTCAACGTTTGACCAGTCAAAGGTAGACTTTTGACCAAAGTCAAAGAACAAGAAATGGCAGGTGACCAAAAATGGCAGGTAATGTCTTACAAATAAGACAACCTTTTCTGACTTGGACAACCTCCTATCAGACCACATGAAGGCCTCTGTTTGAGCACAAACTCCTTTGGCTCAGACAGGACAACTTATTTATGATAGCAAAAGAAGAACGTTAGGTTCAATCGAGTGCTAGCACGATTTCCTTGAACCTAATTGAATCTCATTCAAATCAATTGAACTAGATCAGTTCAATTGATGATCACCAGATTCAAACCCTTATTTGTGTGACCCAGTTAGGTTTAGTTCTGTATGGTAATGGGATATGTCATGATCTTTATCATCGACATCATCGAAACTCCTTTCGATGGATCAGAACTCTTCTGATTCGAACAGCTAGAATGATTGATCATCTAAATCATTCTAATTGCTCCCAAAATCCACCAGTGACACCTAGCAGTATATGGTGGCAACCCATCAGAGCTGAATGCGAACCTTTTGGTGCAGCTACCTGTGTGATTCAGTTCTTCTATCTTGAGCCTCGATCAGATTAGGGTTAAGGTAAACTCGTCAAACCCTAGTCTCTGTCATATGATGTAATCATTCGATTCGAGTCCAATGTGAAAATCTAAATAGAAACTCTTTCTATTATTTCACTCTACCATGGCCATGGATTTTTGGACTTGATTCTCATGATCATCATAGGGCTACTCCTCTACCACCGAGGTAGATAGATTCCATCTTGATGCAATCCAGTTCCTACAATGAACATGTCATAGCCAACATACACCTCAGGGTTCCATATGGCTAGGAGACCGAGTAATGGTGTAGTCAAACTATAACACCCTCAAGGTAAACTGCCGATGCATCTCAGGTCAAAGAACCAGACACACTACTGCAGCATCGAGTCAGTCATTGACGAGAAGGTAGACTCCCTAATGACTACTCGAAGTGGTCACGCTCAGTGCCCTCGTTCTCTAACGAGTACCTGTACTCTCGCTCCGGTGTCTCCACACCATAGACTCAAGACTCATCTACTAAAGAGAAGCGATTGTACACCAACCTTCTGGATCAATCACCATCCTCGTGATGATCCTATGGTCAGGAGCAATTTATGAGTTAATAATGATTATTCATGTCTTAAATTTTCAACTCTTGAAAATATGAATTATCATTACCAATAACTCAAAGGATGTATCACAGACACTAAATACACATATGTGATAGAAAATAATCCATTTATTGATTTTAGTCAAAATTATAATTTTGCCCCTAGAAGTGTATTACAAGTGTCAGCCAATTCTGGCTTCTAGGGCACATATATCTAACAAAAGGATCGTGATTAGTCAGGATGATGTGGCACTGCATGGCGCAGCAGGGTCTATATAAATCTTGTCTGCACCTAGTTTTTAATGCTTCTGCCTTTAGCACACACCACAAAACCTCTCTCCCTCCTTCTTCATGCCACCCTCCGGTCCTCTCTCTCATCTCCATGCCTAAGGGGTTTTAGGCATGAATAAGGTGCGATCCAAGCAAGTGAAAGGCGTCGGGAAAGGAAGAAGACAACATTGCTACAAAAGACAATGATAGTTCTTCAAAAGGAGTTTTGAAGATCTTCAAGATCAGATCTAGATCTGAACTTTAGAGGATTGATTAAGAAGAAGAAGATCTCTAGATCCTGCTCGAGTGGATACCGATAGAGACCAAACGATTGCGTAGCTACATCCAAAATCTCAGGCAAATATCGGAATCATCATAGGATAATTGGATTATCCAAAATAAAGGTATAATTAAATTAGATTTAATTTTTATTTTATTTTTACTATCAGATCAATAAGATTAGATCTGAAGAGTCTTAAATCTGATTAGGATCTTAGAGAAAAATTTTTTGAAATATCCCTACTGATCCAATTAGATCTGAACGACCTGATCCAGAAAATAGGTTTTTTCCTTCAGTTGGTATCGGAGCCAGGTTCTGATAATTCATTAGATCTATTTTTAATTTATTTTTAATTTAATAATTAGATAATTTTAGATGTCACATTAGATGTGATTAGATCTAAAATCAAAAAATTAAAAATTAAATAATCTAGATCTAAGATGCATGAGATGCATGACTAGAATAGGAATAGAATTATTCTATGTGTAGTCTAACATAATCATAATTTTAATTTAATTATTTATAATTTTTAAATTTATTTATTTACTTTTTTTGATATTATAAATATTATAATTAGATTTAGAAAATAAAAAATAAATTTATTTAATTTGTTCATATGAGATATGATAGATGCATGTTTAGATTAGTTGTAGAATATTTTTACAAAATTATCTAGAATAATTTTTAATTTGATATGATCAAATTTAAATCTTAATTTTTAGATATTTATGAGATAATTTAGATCTAAAATTATACATGATATGATACATGAGATGGATGCAAAACATGTTTCTAGTTAGATCAATTTTTATATATATTATATATGATGTAGATCTAACTAGTTTTATAGATTTATCATGTTTTTGATTAAGACGTTCCTCTTGGCCATCCAGTCATAAGAATGAAGTAGGGTTTAAAGGCCCTCTCCTCCTATTCGATGGGGTGTTCTTATGTGTGTAGGGATGCTGTGCGTTCGACCTTAATCAAAAATCAAAAACTTATTTTCTGCAAAATCCTAGATCCTGAAATCCTACAATTTTATATGCATGTTTTGTTTATGAACCCTAAATTTAATTAAGAATTAAGATTATGAAATATATTAAGTCTAAAATTAAAAATTTTTAGGTCTAAGATATATTCATAAAATTGGGTTCGGACTTGGGTAGCTCAATTAGGTCTAGCGATTGATCAAACCGAATCAAGAGTTGGTTAGGTGGGATCAAGAATGCTTAAATTGATTAGCCTAATAGGATTAAGTCTGGGTCAAGATCGAGTCACATGAGTGATCGATCAAGTTATGATCTAATTAGGCTCAGTGGTTAGAGTCTAGATTGTGGGCTTATCTGATGGATTCTGGCTTAATAATTTAGTGCCTAAGATAAGTTTGGCAGATACGATCGACTGATTTTTAATTAGAAGCTACTCAACTCCAATGCATTCTTGTCGAGTTAATGGCATATCCCTTCCACCGGTCTCACTTACCTGACCATATTTATTGGCCCAGTCCTAATCTATGGTGGCTAACAATCCAAGCTAACCCATGCCACTAGGTTAGTCATAATGGTTATGGCTATGTCAAGTCAAGTTTAAGGAGACCTAAATCAAATCTCCCTAAGAAAAGATTAAGTCTAAGGTCTTCCACCATTGTAGATGTGTGGGCCCTTCGCAGGGTTGATTGTTCTCGGCTCGTCACAGTGGTTCAGTTGCACCAAAAAGATGCAACCATGTCCATTAGGCATTTGATGCTATGAGCTGGAGGATGGATTGGGCTTAATATTTTGGATATGGTGAGAGATCCAATTAGAAATTCAATCTATACAAATGGTGGGTCTGACTTAACTAAAGAGTGGATCAATATTTGAGTACCGTAAGATTCATGAATTAGAGATCAAGTCTAGGTGCACCATGATTAGAGAATCATTAAACAAGAGTTGTTCACTCATTGACTAACCCATCATCAATAATTGTTAGATGAGGTGATGAGTCAGTTGGGGGGACTGCACACCCACTAAAAATCAGTAATCATGGAGATTTTCACATCTCTATAGAGAAAGTGTAGGGATCCAAAAAATTAGTGGAAGCTAAATTATTTAAAAATTAAATTTTTAAATAAATTTATCAAATCTTAATTACAAAATTTAACTAAAAACTTTGACTCTCTATAGAAAAAAAAATATCTGCGTTCAATCCACTAGCCCATATCCTGGACACCTATAGACTAACCGGACCCAATTATAAGGATTGGCACTGAAACTTCAAAATTATTTTGGATTTTGAGAAGTTGACTCATGTATTGGACTAGGATCTGCCCACCTTACCAGCTCATCTGTCTGCTGAACAGAGAGCGTCTCTTGATAAGTGGATGGATGAAAATAATAAGGCTAGATACTACATGTTGGGCTCGATATCTGATGAGTTTCAGCACCAACATGAAGATATCAAGACTGCACATCAAATATTGGCTCACCTGTAAGAGTTGTTTGGTGAACAGAGTCGCGCAGCCAAATATCAAGTCGCTAAACGATTGTTTAAGGCTAAAATGCATGATGGGGAGTCAATCCAAGATCATTGTCTAATGATGATCAAGGACTTGGAAGAGCTTGAGAAGCTCGGAGTGAAGTTAGACCAGGATCTGTAGAATGATATAATTCTGCAATCCTGGACTGATGTGTATGGGCAGTTCATCATGAACTACCATATACATAAACTTCAGAATACTCTGGCCGAGCTTATGAATATGCTGGTTGCTGTTAATCTTTCTATGAAAGATTCTAAAGGCTCAGTATTTACTATGGAATGGACTTCTTCTAAAAGAAAATTTTTTGGAAAGAGAAAGAAGTATGTGAAAAGGCAAAAGTTGGAAAGAAAAAGAAGACAAAGTTGAAAAAAAAGGACGTTGACAAAGAAAAGTGTTTCCATTGTAATACTGACAGCCACTGGAAGTGAAACTGCCCTACATACCTGGCCACCCTGAAGAATAAGAAGGAGACAGATCCTTCTAAAGGTATGGTCATTATTGAATCTAACCTTACGATTTCTTCTACATCTAGTTGGATGCTTGACTCTAGTTCTAGTGCTCATTTGTGCACTTCCATGCAAGGTCTTGAAGATAGTAGGAGGCTAAGGGATGGTGAGATGATCCTATATGTCGAAAATAGAGCATGGGTTGCTATTGTGGTCGTGGGAATCTATCCTCTTCGACTACCATCTGGCTTAGATTTAATACTCAAGGATTGTTATTATGTGCCTGCTGCAAGCAAGAATTTAATTTTTATTTCATGTTTAGCACTAGAAGGCAATGTAATTAGTTTTCTTAAGGACCATTGTAATATTCTTTATGAAAGAAATAAAATTGCAAGTGGTTTTCTTATTAACGGTCTCTACCAGTTACATATTGATGTATCTATCTTTAATATTGAGTAAAACGTGAATGCCATAGGATCAAAACGATCCTGAGATAGTCCAAATGATAGGTATCTATGGCACCTAAGGCTAGGTCATATAGCAAAAGATAAGATTAACAAATTGGAGAAAACTGGGCTATTGAGTCCGTTGACTTTCGAGTCATATCCAATTTGTTAATCATATCTTCATGGCAAAATGACTAAGCTTTCTTTTGTAGGACATGGAAAAAGGGCCACAGATCTACTTGTCCTAGTATATACTGATGTGTGCGGCCCATTTGATGTGCCGACTAGAGAAAACTTTGTCTACTTAATAATCTTTACCGATGATTTATCTTGATATGGGTATGTATATCTTATGAGACACAAGTCTAAAGCCTTTGAAAAGTTTAAGAAATTTAGACATGAAGTAGAAAAGCAAACTGGAAAACCTATTAAGATTCTTCGATTAGATCAAGGAGGTGAATACCTTAGTCAAAAATTTTTGGACTATCTCAAGCAATATGGCATAGTCTCTCAATGGACTCCACCTGGAATACCTCAACTCAATGGGGTTTCAGAATGGAGGAACCAAACCCTAATAGATATGGTCCGATCTATGATGAGCTTTACAGACCTCTCTGATTTTCTTTGGGGACATAGTCTGTTAACTACTATATATTTACAAAATAGGGTTCCCTCTAAAATTATTCCTACCACACCGTATGAGATATGGCATGGTAAGAAACTAAGTTTGAGTCATCTTAGAATTTGGGGTTGTCCGGCTCATGTCAAAAGACAACAAGCGGGCAGGTTAGACTATAGGTCCTTTAGAGCTTAATTCATTGGATATCCTAAAGAGTCATTAGGATATTATTTCTATATTCTAGAAGACCACAATGTGATTGTGAGTCGGCATGCCATCTTTCTTGAAAAATAGTTTATTCAAGATAGTGGCATTGAAAAGCAAATCAAGCTCGAAGAGAAAGTCTCTCAAGAGCAACGAGCTAAGGATCCTATGGAACCAAATCAGGTTGAGCCAATACAATCACTACCTCCTCCACCTCATAGATCGAAAAGAATTTTTCGTCCCCCTGAGAGGTACTTAGGTACTATTTTAGAGGAAGTAGAGGAAAATATTCCTCATAGGTAATGGGGTTCATGGTGATGATCCCAAAACCTATAATGAGATGATATCAGATATCGACTCCATGAAATGGTTAGAGGCAATGAAGTCAAAAATTGACTCGATGCACTCAAACCAAGTCTAGACCATGGTAGATCCATCTAAAGGTATAGTACCTATTGGGTGTAAATGAATCTATAAGAGAAAGATTGGTGCAGATGGGAATGTGGAGACATTCAAAGCTAGATTAGTGGCAAAAGGGTATAGTCAGCGCGAAGGCATTGACTATCAGGATACCTTTTCGTCAATAGCCATGCTCAAATTCATCCACACATTGCTTACTATTGCAGCATATTTTGATTATGAAATATGACAAATGGATGTGAAAATAGCATTCTTAAATGAATATCTTGAGAAAGATATCTATATGGAACAGCCACTAGGTTTCACATCCAATGATGCTGATCACAAAGTATGTAAGCTGCAAAGGTCCATATATGGACTTAAGCAAGCATCTCGGAGCTGGAATACTCATTTTAATGATGTGATCAAATTGTTTGGTTTCATCAAGAATGAGGAAAAACCATGTGTTTTCAAAAAGATCAGTGGAAGCACTGTTGTCTTTCTCGTACTGTACGTGGATGATATCCTCTTTATTGGGAATGATATTTTCATGTTGACCATAGTTAAAATGTGGTTATCTAAAGAATTCTCCATGAAAGACCTAGGAGAAGCATCCTTCATTCTAGAAATTAAGGTCTATAGAGATAGACCGAATAGGATGCTAGGTCTTTCATAGAAGATGTACATAGAGAAAGTGCTAAAGAGGTTTAGCATGGAAAACTCCAAGAGGGGATTGGTACCCTTCAGACATGGCATTCATCTCTCCAAGAAAATGTGTCCCAACACACCTGAGGAGATTGAATGCATGAGCAAGATCCCTTATGCTTCAGCAATAGGGAGCCTCATGTATGCCATGTTATGTACACGACCTGATATAGCCCATGCTGTGAGTGTCACGAGCAGATATCAATTGAATCCAGATGAAGAACACTGGACTTCTGTGAAATGTATCCTTAAGTACTTAAGAAGAACTAAGGATATGTTGTTGATTTTTGGTAATGGAGAACTCCAAGTCCAGGGGTATACAGACTCGAATTTTATGTCCGATATAGATGATCGAAAGTCGACATCTGGGAGTCTATTTGTATGTAATGGTGGTGCTATCAGTTGGAAGAGTTCCAAGCAGATAATGATAGCAGACTCCACCATAGAAGCAAAGTACATCGCTACGTCAGAAGCTATGAAGAAGGCATTCTGGTCCAAGAAGTTCACCGTAGAGATAGGTGTGATGCCATCGGATGTTATTCCTCTATACTGCGACAATAATGGTGTCATAGCTCTTGCTAAGGAGCTGAGGTCTCATAAAAAATCCAAGCATATCGAGCGGTGATACCATCTCATCTGCAATTACCTCGAGAAAGGTTACATTGAGGTCAAGAAAGTCGACTCCGCAGATAATACGGCAGACCAACTTACAAAGCTGCTGGGCCAGTAGAAGATCGAAGCCCATCTTGAGAAGATGGAACTTAGATTTATAGCTAATTGACTTTAGATCAAGTGGGAGTTTGCTAAATATGTGTGCCCTAGAAGTCAGATTGGCTGACACTTGTAATACACTTCTAAGGGCAAAATTATAATTTTGACTATGAATAATAAAATGGATTATTTTCTATCATAATGCATATTTGAAAGTGTCTGTGATACATTCCTTCAGTTAATGATAATGATAATTCATATTTTCAAGAGTTGAAAATTTAACACATGAATTTTCATTATTAACTCATAAAATACTTTCGACTGTAGGATCACCATAAGGATGGTGATTGATCTAGAAGATTGGTATACGATCATTTTTTTAGGATAGATGAGTTTTAAGTCTATGGTGTAGAGACATCAGAGCAAGAGTACAGGTACTTGTTAGAGAATGAGGGCACTGAGCATGACCATCTTGAGCGGTCATGAGGAAGTCTACCTTCTCATTGATGACTGGCTCAAAGCTACAGTAGTGTGTCTAGTTCTTTGATCTGAGGTGCATCGATAGTTCACTTTAAGAGTGTTATAGTTTGACTACACCATAACTCAGTCTCCTAGCTATTCGAAATCCTGAGGTGTATGTTGGCTATAGCATGTTCATTGTAGAAATTGGATTGAACCAATAAGGGATCTATCTACCTTGGTAGATGAGGAGCAGTCCTATGATGATCATAAGAATCAAGTCCATAAGCCCATGGCTATGGTAGAGTAAAATAATAGAAAGAGCTTCTATTAGGGTTTTCACATTGGACTTGAATTGAATGATTAATTCATATGATGGATATAGGGTTTGACGAGATCACCTTAACCCTAATCCGATCGGGACTCAAGATAAAGGAACATAATCACATAGGTAACTGCACCGAGAGGTTCACTTTTAGTTCTAATGGATTGCCACCATATGCTACTAGGTATCACTGGTGGATTTTGGGAGCAATTAGAATGATTTGGATGATTAATCGTACTAGTTGTCTGAATCAGAAAAGTTCAGATCCATCGAAAGGTGTTTCAATGATGTCGATGATAAAAATCATGACATATCCCATTACCATAGGGAGCTAAACTTAACTGGGTCACACAAACATGGGTTTGGATCAGGATGTCATCAATTGGACTAACCTAGTTCAATTGATTTGAGTAAGATTCAATTAGGTTCAAGGAAATCATGCTAGCACACGATTAAGCCTAATGTTCTCCATTAACAATCATTATAGTTTATCTCGACTGAGCCAAATATGTTTGGGCTCACTCAGGAATCTTTACTTGGTCTGACTAGAGCTTATCTAGATTAAAAATAGGTTGTCTTAATTTATGAGATAAATTTAAGATAACACCTGCCATTTTCGGTCACCTGCTAATTCCTATTTTTGGACATTAGTCAAATGTTGACCCTGAACACTTGGACATCTATCCATGTGTCATGCGCCTATAGGAGAGTACATGGGGCCTTTTCCCCCTACTAAAATGTAGATGGAAAGAGGGTGCATGCCTAGGAAGGCATTTCCCCCATGAGGATAAAGGAGGAGTCCCATATAGATGGGACTCCTGGGTTGCTTCAAGGGATTAAACTCTGTAGCGCCAAGAACTCTTGCTTGACCCAGTCTTGGCACCATCTTAGGAGGGTTTTGAGGGTTTCTCATTGGATTGGATCAGATGATATCATCCCATCAATCAGATTTAGATCTGATTGCACAAAGGACCGTGATTGGCTGGGATGATGTGGCACTGCATAGTGTAGCAGGATCTACATAAACCCTGTCTGCACCCAATTTTTAATGCTTTTGCCTTTAGCCCATGCCACAAAGCCTCTCTCCCTCTTTCTCCATGCCATCCTCTGGTCCTCTCTCTCCTCTCCATGCCCAAGGGGTTTTGGGCACAAATAAGGTACGATCCAAGCAAGTGAAAGGTGCCAGGAAAGGAAGAAGGTAGCACTATTGCAAGAGACAATGATAGTTCTTCAAAAGGAGTTTTGGAGACTTTCAAGATTAGATCTAGATCTAATTTTTGAAGGATTGATTGAGAAGGAGAAGATTTCCAGATTTTGCCCAAGTGGATACTGATAAAGGCTAGGCGCTTGCGTGGTTACATCTAGAACCTCAAGCAAATATCGATATCATCATAGGATAATTAGATTATCCAAAATAAAGATATAATTAAATTAGATTTTTTTTATTATTAAATCAATAAGATCAAATTTGAGGAGTCTCAGATATTATTAGCATCTCAGAGAAAAAATTTTGAAATATCCCTGCTGATCCAATCAGATTTGAATGAACCTGATCCGAAAAATAGATTTTTCCTTTTATTTTAATCATCTATATGGTGGTGATTGTAAAATCTAAACTTCACATCTATAAATCATCCATGTTAAGTATATTTTATAAAAGTGTAAGTATAATTACTTAAGAACTTTAAAAATGTGTATCAAGAGACATGTAGTTTTAGATAGTTTATACATATGCGGTTTGCTTTTTATGATCACCACCATAGAAATGATCAACCTATTAGCAAAGATTATTTATCTAAAAAAATTATCTTATAATCACATGCCATTTAGCCTTTTAATCACTCATTTTTCATTTAACAGTTCAAATCATCCCATGGTAAATTGACTAAAATAATTATATCCAATTAAATTAAAATTTTGATAGTATACCATAAATATCATAAAAATCATCATTATAAGTTTTTAAATCCATCAGTAATTTTTATCTATCAGATAATCATGTCGTCATTCATGATCATCAAAATCAAATTTTATTGATCTACGTAGCTAGAGCTACTAGATCGAGGTGATGTTTTATGATGATACTCACATGATAATTACTTAAATATTGAATGGTGAAGATGAGCCTTAAATTTTAAAATTATGTAATATTCAAAGAATAATATTTTTTTAAAAGAATACTTATTTTTAAAAAAAATTTAAAAAAATTATTTGCTCGTGGGCTAGCTAACAGTGGACATGCTCGCACCACTCAATCCTATCGCATTAGCCATGCATGATGCATCTTTGCTTTTTTTATTTTTAAATAATTTATTTATGGAAGATTATTTATGATGAAAAGTTTTATTCATAAATAATAAATTATTTATAATATAAATTATTTTTATATCATAAATAATCTATTATTTATGACTAAAATATTTTTATCATAAATAATCTAGTCTTTTTTATTTTTTAGACCGAGCCAACTGGGGCTGAGATTGAGCCAGCTCAGGCTAAATTTGAGCTAGCCCATCTATGTGATTATTTGCAATAAAAACTTTTCATCATAAATAATAAATTATTTATGATGTAAATCTTTTTTGCATCATAAATATTATTATTTATGAAAAAAAATTTCATCATAAATAATCCAATCTTTTTTTTAAATGATTTATTTATGCAGTCAAGGCTCGAGCTGATATCGAATGGCTCAGAAAGAATCCAAGCTATTTCACCTATGTGATTATTTATGACAAAAAATTTTCATCACAAATAATTTGATCTTTTTTTATTTTTTAGATAATTTATTTATGAAAGCTTATTTGCGATGAAAAATTTTTGTTGCAAATAATGTATTATTTATAATGTAAATTATTTTTACATCATAAATAATATATTATTTATGATAAAAAATTCCCATCATAAATAATTTAGATTTTTATTTTTTAGATAATTTATTTATGAATGATTATTTATAATGGATAATTTTCATCATAAATAATTAATTATTTATTTAAATTTTATTTTTATCATAAATAAGTTTATCAAATATTTTAATATTTGTTGGAGAGTAAAAAATTTTTAAAAAATAATTGATGAAAATTATTAGCGATAAATTTTTTTTTTCATCGCTAATAAGGGTTTTGGTGATGAAATTTCCATCACTAAAATTCCATCGTGAAAGGTCTTTAAATATCCCCCCACTACGTGTCTTTTTTCCCACGAAACCCACTCTCTCACGATCGAAACCCTCTCCTCTCATCTATCTCTCCCTCCCTCATCCTCTCTCTCCCCCTCCTTCTGGGCTTTCACCACCAGCGATTGCATCTTTCGCTCCCATCATCATTGCCATCACTGTTGCTACTACCATGCTTGAATCGAAGGTAAGTTAACATCCATCTTGATTGGTTAATTTTTTTTATTTTTTTATTTTTTTGATCATCTGCGTGCGTGGGTGTTGCCGTGCAGTGGCCAGTGGTAAATGGCAGGGCATAGAGGGTGGGTACCGACTGTAGGCCGTGCATGGCGGTATTGATGGGCCGAGTGAAGGCCGCTGGTGGTGGGAGGTAGAGGGCGCCATAGGGGGTGGAGGGCCCGCGAGAGGTGGGGCATCGAGGGCGGTGGTGACGGGATGGGTGGGAGGCCATGGGTGGTGTGAGGGATAGGGGTGGAGGAGCATCGCAGGGGGTGGGGGGCCATGGAAGGTGGGGCGTGGAGGGGTGGTGATGATGGATCGGATGGGGAGCCATGGGTGGTGGGCAGTGGAGGAGCACCACAGGAGGTGGGGGGCCATGATGGGAGGGGGATGGAGGGGCCATAGGGGGTTGGATTAGTCCCTAGTCATTTTTTAAAATTTAATAAATAATAATAATAGTAATAATAATGATAATAATAATAAAAATAATAATAATAGTAATAATAATAATAGTAATAGTAGTAATAGTAGCAGTAGTAGTAATAATAATAATAATAATTTGATTGATAAATAAATTTTAAGATAAATTAATAAAATATTTAAAAATAAATTATTTTTTATAATTAAAATAATTAGATTTTTAATTATATTTTTATGATTTTACTTGTTATAATTTAATCTTTTTATTTGATTAGTCCCTATATTTTATTATAATTATGATTTAATATTTTAATTTGCATTAGCTGAAGGTTTTAATTTTTAATGCATATGAACTATCTGATCTAGGATCCGGATCCAGTTTCGATCAAAGATTTGAGTCAAGATCTTGTCCGAGATCTAGTTCAGGATTTGGATCATGATTTAGATTGGATCTCGATCGAAATCTAGGTCGAGATTCAGTCCAAGATTCGATCTGGGATTCTATCTGGGATCCGGTCTAAGATCATGTTTGGGATCTAGTTTGAGATTCGAGTCATGATCTAGATCAGATCTCGATTGGGATCCGAGTTAGGATTCGGTCTGGAATTTGATTTGGTAATGATTTAATACATGCATTGATGTAATCTTAGACTCCTATTCAAGAGTCAGTCCCTGGGTCCCCAAAATGGACTCTATGAATGGCTCTTGGATGCTCCAATTTGGACAGTTCATAAATGTATCAATATTTTATTGTTGTTATGCTATTCTTTATTTTATTATGAAAAATTATATCATAATTATCTCATTTGTTCTTTGGGTACATATTAGATATGGTTAAAATATGATCGATCTATATTGTGTACTTGAAGAACTGTAGGAAGATGCTGTCGAAATTTTTTCGGATATGGAACAAAGAACAAAGTTGTGGCAATAATAAAATTGATGCATTTTTGAAAGAGATAGGACCACACCTATTAGGAAGGAGTTGTTAGAGTTAGGATTCATAAATCATTACTTTTTATTATCAGATGGATATCGACAAAAGTTAGATAAATGCTAGGGATACTTTCTTGTCTGAATATCTCGAGATTTTATTGAATTTGCATGGTGTAAGGATGATAGTGCCAGTCGGATAAAATGTCCATGCAAAAGATATGTCAATATGGTATATCATCATATATCACTTGTTGAGAAGTATCTACTATGTTTCGGTATGGACAAGAAGTATACTCGCTGGATATGGCATGGAAAGGGTGATCCAAATGAAGTTATGTACGATGATGACATTATTGAAGATGATATTGATGCTGCTGAACCTATCAAACATAGTGGTATTGGTTCACTAATAGATGATTTATATCAAGGTATTATTTCAAATATACCCATGAGTACTAGTGCATCTCATGGCAGTTCTGATCATGAATACATTATTAATGAGGTAGAAGGAACTTCTGAACAATTTGCGAAGCTTGTTCGGGATGCACGAGAGCCACTCTACCCAAATTGTGTGAAGTTTTCCAAGTCAGAGTTCCTGATCAAATTGCTTCATATTAAAACTATGAACCGATGGAGTCAGAAGTTATTGGATCAAAATTTGGCATTGATTAAAGCAGCTCTTCCTAATGGATCAACACTTCTGAAATTATATGCTGAAGAAAAAATGTATATATGGGAACTAGGACTTGGCTGTATTCCTATACATGCCTGCAAAAATGATTGTATATTATTTTACAAGGAGAATCAACAAGCAAGTAAATGTCCGCAATGTGGTGATCCTAGGTACAAAATCGATAATAGAAAAAGAAAGAAGATACCTTATCAAAGATTGACTCTAAGACTTCAAAGGTTGTATATGTCCACAAAGACAGCTGAAGAAATGAGATGGCATCATGAATAGCTGGTTTTGGAGAACATACTTAGCCATCTGGCTGACTCTGTATTATGGAAAGACTTCGATTCAAAGCATCCACTATTTGCGAGTGATCCATGCAATATCCGGCTTGGTCTAGTGATAGATGGATTTAATTTCTTTGGTAATTTGAGTACCTCCTACAGCATATGGCCTGTGATGCTAGTTGTATATAATGTATCATCTTGGAAATGCATGAAAGATCCATTTATTTTTATGTCACTATGGATTCCAGGTCTGAAAGCATCAAGTAATGAAATTGATGTATATCTATGATCTTTAATCGATGACCTAAAGGAGCTATGGGAAAATAGAGTATAGACATATGATTTTGTCAGTCAAAGAAATTTTAAATTGTATGCATCAGTTTTATGGATTATAAATGATTTCCTATGAATGAAAACTTATCTGGATAGAGTACCAAAGGATATTTGGCATGTCCAATATACAACAAGGATACATCCTTCCTATATTTAAAGCATGGAAGAAAAATCTATTTCATGGGTTATCGACAGTTTCTACCTACTAATCACTTTTAGAGGACTCGTTACAAAAGTGAAGCAGAAGTTTTAGAATAACTTGAAGCTATTAGAAATGTAAAATTTGAAAAAATATTAGGTACTCGCAAGCAGAAAAGCATACTGAAGCTGAGCTGAATTAGACAAAGCGAAGCTTTTTTTTTGAACTACCATACTAGAAGTAGCTGCTACTTTGTTATAATCTAGATATAATGCATATTGAGAAGAATTTTTGTGATAATGTAGTGTTGAACATCATAGGAAAAATAAAAGATAATTCAAAAGCTTGCCTTTATTTATAAAAAATAGGAATACAGCCAGAGTTGTCGAGGTGATAATTTTTTTATGCCACCTGCATGTTATTCACCATTTGGCGATGAGAAGAAGAGTTTCTATGGATGGTTCAAAATCGTAAAGTTTTCTGATGCTTATACTTCAAATGTATCACGATGTGTTGGCAATAATGATGGCACTATCTCTAGCATGAAAAGTCATGATTCCCATGTAATGATGCAGTGCTTGCTTCCTATGCTGATGCGCGGCTATCTGACTGGTGATGTTCAAGCTGTATTGATTGTGTTGAGAGTATTTTTTTGAGAACTATATTATCAAAAGAAGATTAACTTAATTGAGAAGTTTGAGAAGGATATTGTGCTCATTCTTTATAAGTTAGAAAAAATCTTTCCACCATCATTTTTTGATGTTATGGTGCACCTGGCTGTTCATCTTCAAAAGAAAGCTCTTCTGACGATCCGGTACATTATCCAATGGATGTATCCTATTGAAAGATAAAGAAATCATAATATCTTTGACATATCAATTGTAAGATATAAATGTATTGAAACTCTTTAAATTACTTTTTATTTACAAATTCTTGTGTACCCTAAAAAAGTATGTGCGCAATAAGGTACGACCTGAAGGATCCATAGCGGAAGCATACATAGCTACGGAGTGTCTCACATTATGCTCGATATATTTTGATGATATCGAAATAAGATTCAATCGTACAGATCGTAATACTGACCATGAATGTGATGATCATGAACCAACACTGTCCATATTCAAACAAACAGTTCGACCCATGGATGGAAGAAGATATCAATTTATGAACATGAATGAGCTATCCAAAGCACACTTCTATATTCTAAATAATTATGAAGAAATTAAAGATTTAATTGAATAAGTATTATCTTAGCACAATTTTAGTGTTCTAATTAATTTTTTCATGTCGATGTAAAATTAAAAATCATGATTTATTGTAATAAGCACAAGAATATACTATCTAGGGAGAATAATGCAAATGTTGATGATTGATATAGGACAAAATTAGCAAAATAGTTTGAAGACCATGTAAGTTTCACTAGTATCATATTATATTTTTATAATTATGCAATTAATTACTTGTACCAACATAATTTTTTATGCTATATTGTAGATGAAATCTAAGCTTTTCAATAAAGAAGAGGGTGCGATCGATGAGTTGTATATTTAGCATATGGCCTTGATCGAAGGGTTAACTACTACATATCCTGTATCGTTAGAAGAAAGAGATTTCATATAAGAGAGCTTGAGATGCAAAGACGGACCTAGAATAGTGGGATTGCTAGGATAGGATATGAAGGGGAAGAGAAGATTGAATATCCTGGTATATTAGTAGATATCGTATAATTAAAGTATGGATCCAAAAATTTGGTATTTTTGTTTCAATATGAATGGTAGGATATTAGCAATAAGAAGATCGATATTCATATCAATCCATATTTTACTAGTATAAATTTTGTATGAACATGATACTAGAATGAGCCATATATATTAACAACTTAAATAAAATAAGTAATATGTTTAAAGAATTCGAAATATCAAGATGATTGGCATATTGTACAAAGAATAATATCTAGAGGTGTATATGACATACCAACCGGATTAGAGATGGATAATAATTCAGATCTACATGAAAAGGAATCTTTTCAAGAGGAAGGACAAATATTGATCGAGCATCTTGTTGACGAAGAACTTATGATAGCTCCTTTGAATAGGGCTAATCTGCCGTCCAATGAAGTTGAAGCTGATTTTGTATTTTATCTTGATGATTCAAAGAGTGACGATTGGTTCCTAAATGATGATGAGATAGAAGACAATACATTAATTGATTATTATAATTTGGAGGAAGTTCTAGAAATCGAGGAGGATATGGATATTGATAAATAGATCTATATTTTTTGTTGAATCTTCTCTTGCAATAATGGTATACAATATAATTATGTTCATTAGCATTTATATATTTTTCACTATTATTATTTATTATTATATTTATTTATATGTAAAGTTAATTATATGCATAGTTTAAGCATTGCAGGTATGGCACCGGGAGGATACGATGATGTTTAAGTTCCCAGCCTATCCTTGAGCCTACCTCCATGTCCACTATTGCACCATCGGAGTCGCTAGAGGGTCCTATAGAGATGGATTCGAGTGAAGCGGGTTCGAGTGAGGTGGGCTTGACTGGTATTTTAATATTTTTAATAATAAATTTTAATTTTAATTTACCTATTAGGTTTATAGATGGCTATCATATTAATAATTTATTCATTATTTTTTCAGGCCATTCTCTAGTGATGGTGAGGCAAGGACAAGATCCATCAAAGAATCTCATCCTTGAGCATTGGAGACATGAGCACGATGGATAGCATCTCCACATCGAGATTCCATCAGGCTATACTAGGCCTATTAGGAGATAGTGTGAGCCATGGTAGACTGAGCTAGGCATCATTTACCGTAGCTTTGCCTCGACAATGCATTTCGATTGGCATCAGGTTACATGACCTCAGACAAAGGTCTTCTATAGTCACTTACAGATGTAATAATATTTATTTAAATATTTAATTAGCACCATATTCTTATAATATTTATTATTGGTAGGCTATATTTGATATTGTTGATTTTGAGAATGATCGCATGTGATGAGCTGTAGATGATCATCTATACCCGCATTTCAAGGAGTACCGGCATCACATTCATTGCCACTAGTATGCTGGAGTGCATGATTAAGGGGTGGAGGCAACTTGGCAGCAGCTATATGACAGCATCAATATCGAGGACTGGACTATCATATGCCGCACGTATGAGAATCCAACATATCAGATAACTTTTTTATTTAAAATTTAATAATTAAATTATTTATTTTAAAATTATTTACTTACTAACTAATTTGACTGTTAATTGTGCAGGATAGATGTGCCAAAAATGTCATGAATCAGGCAAGATAAATAATCTCGTATTATAAGGGTTTGAAGCCATTCGATCACCATATTGAGTAGATGGTAAGTAATTTCTATTTATTATATTTTAACTCTTTAATTATTTGAATTTTTTTATTAATTATTCTTAAATTATAGAGAGATGTAGAGAGTGGCAAGCTTTTTTATAGGATCGAGATCTACCAGTGGATCCATCAATGATGGTCAGGGGACTGGATGGTTGGGAGCCAAGAGCTTTATGTAAGTTTTTCCAACTATTTTTCATTGGCTTTTTGATTTTCAATATAAACTTAGAATAGTTATAAATTTAATTTTCAGAATCGTATGATAGACATTAGATCCCAGCCTATCCTAAAAGGCTCGACTGCATCCACAGATGATGAGATCTATGATCAGTTGCTTGGTATGAGATCCTATTATATTAGAAGGCTAGGGCATGGGATCAGAGCTCCTACATCATCACGTTCATCCAGAACTGACATCCATATTATCTATGATGTTCAACTGGCGGAGATACAGAGATAGGCTATTGAGGATCAACAACGAACTGCTGAGTTACTAAATGCAACGACGAATACTAGCTGTTTCAGACACAGATGATAGAGTGGATGGCATAGATAAAGCAGATGATGCAACTGATGAGACAGCAGTAGGCCTATCATAGCTCCTCTGAGTGCTCCCTTCCTTCGGCTTGTTCTTCTTCTCCAAATACTATCGATGCTTAATGACTGATGGCTTATTTTTGTATATTTTTATTTTTATTTTAGATCTTTTGTATTTACAAAAAATATTTTTTATAATTATACTTTTATATAATAAAATAATAAAATTTATTTATGGATGAAATGATGAAATTTAATTATGAATTTATTTTATAATTTTTTTATTTTAATTTTATAAATTAAAAACATAAATATTTAAAATATAAATTATAAAATATATTTATTTATAATTTTTTTAAAAAATAATTTATAATGTACTTATTTTTTATGGATATTTTCCATCATAAATAATTTATTATTTGGGATGAAATATTTTCATGATAAATAATTAATTATTTATGATGGAAAAAATCCATTGCAAATAAAAATTATTTATAATGAAAAAATTCATCATAAATAAAAAATTATTTATGATAAGTAATTTTTATTATAAATAATTAATTATTTATGATGAAAATATTTGATCATAAAATAATAAATTATTTATTGTAGAAAACATCCATCGTAAATGATTTGTTATTTGTAATGGAATATTTTTGTTGTAAATAATTTTTTATTTTTGATGGAATATTTTCATCAAAAAAAGCTATTATTTATGATGCAAAATCTTAATTTTTCATCTTAAATAATTTAATGAATAAAAAAATTGATAAAATATTTTCATCATAAAAAAATTTATTAGCGATGAAAATGAAATTTTCATCCCTAATTATTATTTACAATCTAATTTTTTGCGATGAAAAATTAGCGATACAAATTTCGTCACTAATAATTATTAGCGATGGAAATTGATTATTTATGATGAATTTTTTGCATCATAAAAAATGGATTTTGTTGTAGTGTTCCTATTAAAGTGGAGCTAGACAAGAGAATAGTTACTCAGATGGGAAACCAACATGGAGAGCCAGCTATTCAAGTGGAGGTGCAGGAGCAGCCATAGGCTTCAGACAAGAGTAATGTGCCAGTGGGAATAGCTTTGCATAAACTCCAACATACTATCAGAAGATCGATCAGATATAGTATTGATGAGGCTATCTCTTATGCCCTCATCACTGCTAATAGAGATCTAGAGAACTATGTAGATGCTATGGAGAGTGAAGACCATGAGTCATGGATATAGGCCATGATGAAGGAAATAAAATTATAGAAAAAGAATTAGACATAGCAATAGGTGGATCTTCTAGAAGGTGCTTGGTCTATTGGTTCAAAGTGGATGTTCACTAAGAAAGAGGCACCTTTAGAACAAAATGGAGTAACATTCAAAGTAAAGCTAATAGCAAAGCGATGCTCACAAAGGAATTGATTATATAAAATTTTTCTCTCCTGTGGTGCACCATGCTTCTATTCGGGTTTTGCTATCATTATTGGTACAACATAATATGAAATTAGAACAAATGGATATAAAGATGGCTTTTCTTCATGAGACTTTAGAGAAAAGGATCTACATGATGTAGCCATATGATTTCATGGAGATTGGATAGAAGGAGAAGGTGTGTTTATTCAGAAGATCACTGTATGGCCTAAAACAATCTCCTCGTCAGTGGTATCATATATTTGATAGTTTTTTTTTTAGCCTAGGTTTTAGCAAATATAAATATGACTACTATGTCTATGTCAAGGATGTAGATGACAAGGATGTCCTATATCTACTATTATATGTAGATGATATACTTATAGCCAGTAGAAGCATGAAAGCTGTGAAAAAATTGGAAAAGCATTATCATCTGAATTTGAGATGAAAGATTTGAGTCTAATAAAAAAAATTCTTGGAATGAAGATTTGTAGAAATAGATGGAAAGAAGTGCTCCATTTGTCACAAAGATGATATGTCCAAAAAGTTTTGGAGAGGTTTGATATGGAAAAGGCCAAACTTGCAGAGACACTATTGCTGAGCCACATATCTCTTTCCAAGTATTAAATCTTTCAGTTAGAAGAAAGGAGAGAATATATGGATAGAGTCCCTTATGCAAATATTATAGGCAGTGTGATGTACACCATGGTGTGCTATAGACTAGATATAGCACATGCAGTGAACTTGGTTAGTAGATATATGGCTAACCCTGAGAAGGAACACTAGAAAGCGTTAAAGTGGATACTGAGATATCTATAGGGAAGAAGAGATTATGGTTTGGTATTTGGTGGGCAGCCTAGAGGATTTGAAGAAAAATTTATGAAGATTTATGGAGGTTCAGGTCCTCTAAAAGGGCTTGTAGATGCAAATTATGCTGGTGATCTTGATACATGGAGGTCTACTATTAGATACCTCTTCTGCATGTTTGGTAAACCAATGTTTTGAAGATTAACCCTTCACCAATCATGGCCTTGTCTATCATAGAGGCCAAGTATATTGGAATAATAGAAGCTGCAAAGAAAGCTCTTTGGCTTAGGAGGCTGATTGTTGAGATGGGGATGAAGCAAAGCAAGGTTACACTGTATAGTGACAGTTAGAGTGCTCCGTAGCTAGCATAAAATCTGATCTATCATGCTCGCACAAAGCATATAGACATGAGATACCATAGAATCAGGGAGCTGGTCGAGGAGGGTAAAGTGGAGCTGATGAAGATTAATACTAAGGAGAATTAGTTGGATGCACTTATGAAGGTACTCCTAGAGATAGCTTTCTGATGTGTATGGCATAGATGGGTTTGCTAGGAAGAGCTGAGTTCATAAGGACTTGGAAGCACCAAGGTGGAGAATGTGAGCTCAGGTATGGCACTTCCAAGTCTTGGAAATATAAGAAAATAGGTCATGGGAAGATGAGAGCAAGCCAACAAAGAAATCAGCCTGGCTAAGCAAAGTTGTAGAAATTTAATCAGCTCACCCTGAGACTAGGTTGTTTAAGTTGGAAGGTAGGTCGGCTCAATCCAGGACTGAGTCAGCTATGTCTCAGAGAAAATTTAGATAGAGAGTAGTATTTTTGGGATTGCTGGTATGGAACACAAGTTAGTCAGCTCAGTGGTTTTCTGAGCTGACCTAGTCATAGGTTAGCCGGCTCAGTCTTATAGGATTTGATGTGGTGCTCTCAAGCCTTGAGAGGCCATGGAAGGAGCCAAGTGTTAGATGTGTGCCCTAGAAGCCAGATTAGCTGACACTTGTTAAATACTTTCTAGAAACATTTTTATAATTTTGACTTAAAATTAATTAAAGGATTATTTATTCTATCACATTGTGTATTAAAGTGTCTATAATACATCCATTGAGTTAACAGGCATGATAACACATATTCTCAAGAGTTGAGAATTTAAGGCATATGTTATCATAATTAAATTATAAATTGCTCTCGATCATAGGATCATCATCAGGATGGTGATAGACCTAGAAGATTGATGTACGATCACTTTCTTAGGATAGATGAGTCTTAAGTCTATGGTGTGGAGACACCGGAGTGAGAGTATAGGTACCCATTAGAGAATGAAGGTACTGAGCGTGACCATCTTGAGCAGTCATAAGAAAGCGTACCTTCTCATCGATGACTAGCTCGATGTTGCAGCGTGTGTCTGGTTCTTTGACCTAAGGTGCATCAGCAATTCACCTTGAAGGTGTTATAGTTTGACTACACCATAACTCAATCTCCTAGTCATTCAAAACCCTAAGGTATATATTGGCTATAGCATGTTCATTGTAGGAATTGGATTGCACCAAGATGGGATCTATCAACCTCGATAGAGGAGTAATCTTATGATGATCATAAGATTAAGTCCTAAAACCCATGGCCATGGTACTGTAAAATAATAGAAAGAAGTTTCTATTAGAATTTCACATCGGACTCGAATAGAATGATTTATTCATATGATGGGTGTTGGATTTGACGAGTTTACCTTAACCCTAGTTCTATCGAGGCTCATGATAGAAGAATCCAACCACACAGATAGCTGCACCAAGAGGTTCACCATTCAATTTTGATGGGTTGCCATCATATACTGCTAGGTGTCACTGATGGATTTTGAGATCAATTAGAATTGTCTTGATGATCGATGATTCTAATTGGGTGAATCAAAAGAGTTCTGGTCCATCGAAAGATGTTTCAATGATGTCGATAATGAAGATCATGACATGTCCCATTACCATAAAGAATTAAACCTAACTGGATCATACAAACAAAGGTTTGGATTTGGATGTCATCAATTGAGCTAATCTAGTTTGATTGATTTGGATTAGATCTAATTAGGTTCAAGAAAATCGTGCTAGCACATGATTGAGCCTAACATTCTCCTTCTGTAGTCTTTCTGGGTCATCTCGATTGAGCCAAATTGGATTTGGCTCACCCAAAAGCCTTGTATAGGTTTGTCCTAGTCTGACTGGAACTTGTCCAGATTAGAAAAGTCTTGTCCTAATCTGATCTTGGCTTATCCTTATCCATCGGATGGAAACAGGATAAGACCTGCTAATTTGTGAAACTATTTGACAAGGCTTATCTGGGAACTCTTTAGGGATTTATCTTGATCTGACTAAATCTTGTCCTGGCCTAATCAAGACTTGTCCTAAACCTCATAAAATGAAAATAAGATAAGAGTTGTCTTTGCCATATTAGGGCTTGTCCTAAAATTATGGGATGAAATTTGGGCAAGCCTCTCCCGAAAATTCTAGATGGATTTTTCTTGATCTGATTGGACCGAGTCTTGATCTAATCAAGACTTATTCTAACTTGATTAGGACTTGACATAAATCCATTAGATGGGATTTGAAAAAGTTTTGTCTTAATCCCACAAGATGGGAACAAGATAAGGATCAAATGTTGACCCAATATGCAGGAAAGAAGAGATATGGCGTGCGCCTCCTAGAATTTATCTGAGGACGCACGTCCATATAGGATTTATGTGGAGTTTGTGAGCGCACACCCCTTTATGGCATGTGCATCTGATGGATAAGAGAAAGCGCCCATTCAAATTTGATTTGACTGGTCAAAGTATTTGAATTTGATTCAAATGTCCAGGGAGATAAGAGTTTGCACCATCTACTCACCTTATCCTTTATTCCACACCATATTTTTGAGTTTTGTGTGAGAAAATATAGAATAAATATGTTGTGGGGCATGGAGATTATGGAGGAGTCCTTCTACATGTTAAACTTTGACCTATTCAAAGTTATATGCAAAGGGACTCTTTACTAGGTCCATAAATAGGGCCCTATGCAAGCTGTTGTGCATTGCCATTTCTCTATAATGAAGTCCTACCAAAATATTCATCTCTACACCTCTCTCATCTGATCATCTCTCTCTTCTCTATGCCTAAGAGTTGGGCAAAACCTGCAAGCAAAGATCAAGTCCCGTTGGTGCGAAGATCAGCGAGAGATGATGGTGTTCGTGAGATGAACGCGCAGCCTTCGAAATTTATTTTGAAGGTTCTATGGGAAGACATCATATCTGATCTTTGGAGATTAGATCTAAAAGGAGGAGACTTCTAGATCTAACCTAAGTGGATACCAGTAGAGGCTGGATGCATGCGCAACTCAATCAGATCTTGGATCAGTTGTCAGATCATCACAATGGGTAAACGATTTACCCAATCAGGTGATAACTATTATCACCATTTTTATTTTTATTTTATTTCTAATTTTAGATCAATCTAATTAGATCTGAGAAATCTTAGATCTGATCAAATCATAAAAAATTTTTAAAAATTATTCCACTATAAATCTAATCCGATCAGATGCATCATGCGGTAGGAAAATCCATTTTTTTCTTCAACTGGTATTAGAGCCAGGTTGCTGCTTCCAGATCCATCTTTAGATTGATCTAAAATCACTTTTTATGATATGATTATTTGATTTTCAAATGTTACATAAGATACAATTAGATCTAAAATCAAAGATTGCATGTTTTAAATATATATGTTTGACATAAATAATGCATGCTCTAGTGTAGATCTGCTATTCTATATCATGATAGTTTTCAAATATATTTTAGATTAGATCTGATTTAATTTTTTTATGATTTGATCATTTAAGTTTCATATGTTACATTAGATGTAATCAAATCTAAAATATAAGATCTAATTTAAAATTTTGATATATGTAATATAGGCAGCATATGTCTAGACTAGATCTCTAGTTTAATCTCATAGTTTTGATCAAAAATTTTATGAAATATTCATTTAATTTTTTAAAGATTATTATTAGATATGTATGCCTTAGAAGCCAAAATTGGCTGACACTTATGGTATACTTCTAAGGGCAAAATTATAATTTTGACTATAAATAATAAAATAAATTATTTTCTATCACAATGTGTATTTAGTGTCTATGATACATCCCTTGAGTTAATGATAATGATAATTCTTATTTTCAAGAGTTAAAAATTTAAGACATGAATTTTCATAATTAACTCATAAAATGCTCCTGACCGTAGGATCATCATGAGGATGGTGACTGATCTGAAAGGTTGGTGTACAACCACTTTTTTATAGTAGATGAGTCTTGAGTCTACGATGTAGAAACATCGGAGCGAGAGTACAGATACTCATTAGAGAATGAGGGCACTGAGCATGACCACCTCGAGCAATCATAAGAAAGTCTACCTTCTCATCGATGATTGGCTTGAAGCTATAGTGGTGTGTCTGGTTCTTTGACCTGAGGTGCATCGATAGTTTACCTTGAGGGTGTTATAGTTTGACTACACTATGACTCGGTCTTTTAGCCATTCAGAATCCTGAGCTGTATGTTCGCTATAGCATGTTCATTGTAGTAATTAGATTGCACCAAGAGGAAATCTATCTACCTCGATAGATGAAGAGTAGCCCTATGATGATCATGAGAATCAAGTCCATAAGCCCATGGCCATGGCAGAGTAAAATAATAGAAAGAGTTTCTATTAAGATTTTCACATTGGACTTGAATCAAATGATTAAATCATATGATAGAAATTAGGGTTTGACGAGTTCACCTTAACCCTAATCTGATTGGAGCTCAAGATAGAAGAACTTAATCATACATGTAACTGCACCAAGAGGTTTGTTTTTCAGTTCTAATGGGTTGCCACCGTATACTGCTAGGTATCACTGGTAGATTTTGGGAGCAATTAGAATGATTTGGATGATCGATCATTCTAGTTGTTTGAATCAGAAAAGTTCTGATCCATCGGAAGGTATTTCGATGATGTCGATGATAGAGATCACGACATATCCTATTACCATACAGAATTGAATCTAACTGAATCACACAAACAAGAGTTTGGATCTGGATATCATCAATTGAACTAATCCAGTTCAATTGATTTGAATTAGATTTAATTAGATTCAAGGAAATCATGCTAGCACATGATTGAGCCTAATGTTCTCCTTCTACAATCATTAGAAGTTATCTCGACTGAGCCAAATGTATTTATGCTCACTCAGGTACTTTTACTTAGTCTGACTATAGCTTGTCTAGGTCAGAAAAGGATTATCTTAGTTTATGAGATAAATTTGAGATAATACCTATCATTTTTTATCACCTGCTAATCTTGTCTTTGGACTTTGGTCAAACGTTGACCTTTGACACTTAGACATCTGCCCATGTATCATGAACCCATAGGAGAGTAGATAGGGGCTTGTCCCATTGTTAGAAAGAGAAAAGGAGGGAGTGCATGCCTAGGGAGGCATGCCCCTAAGGATAGGGATGCCTGGAGTTCCATATAGATAGGACTCCAGGTTGCTTCTTGGAATCAAACTAGGTGGCACCAAGGGACTCTGCTTTGACCAGTCTTGGCACCACCTAAGGATGTTGGAGAGGGGATCTCGTATGATTGGATCAGGTAATATCATCCCACCAATCAGATTTAGATCTGATTGCATGAAGAGACGTGATTGGCTGGGATGATGTGGCACTGCATGGCATAGCAAGGTCTATAAAAACCCTATTTGCACCTAGCTTTTAAGAAGTTCTCCCTTAGCCCATGCCATATTGCTCTCTCCCTCTCTCCTCCATGCCTATCTTAGATCCTCTCTCTCTTCTCCATGCCTAAGAGATTTTGGGCTCCAGTTTAGTGTGATCCAAGCAAGAGAAAGGCGACAAGAAAGGAAGAAGGCAACACTGCTACAAGAGACGACATCGAATCTTCAAAAGTTATTTTGAAGACCTTGAAGATCAGATCTAGATCTAATCTTTGGAGGATAGATTGAGAAGAAGAAGATATCTAGATTCTGCCCGAGTGGATACTGGTAGAGGCCAGGTGATTGCGTGGCTGCATCCAGAACCTTAGGCAATCAGTAAGATCATCATAGGATAATTAGATTACCCAAGAACAAGGTATAAATTAAATCTGATTTAATTTATTTTTATTTTATTTTATTAGATCTATTAAATTAGATATAAAAAATATCATATTTGACTTAGATCTAAGAAAAAAAATTTTTAAAATATTTTTCTTGATTAAATCAGATCTGAACGAACTTGATCCAAGAAATAGGTTTTTCCCTTCAACTAGTACCAGAGCCAGGTTCCCATAAATTATTTAAATCTAATTTAAATTTATTTTTGATTTAATAATTAGATAATTTTAGATATCACATCAGATATGATTTGATCTAAAATTAAAAAAATTAAAATTGAATAATTTAGATCTAAGTTCTACAAGATGCATGACTAGTTGTAGAATAGAATTATTCTATGTATAGTCTTACATGATCATAATTTAATTTAATTAAGTTATAAATTTAGATTAATTTATTTACTATTTTTTAATATTATAAATATTATAATAAAATCTAAAAAATAGAAAATAAATTTATTTAATTTTTGGTTCATATGAGATATGATGAATGCATGTTTAGACTAGTTGTAGAATAGTTCTACATAATTATCTAGAATAAAATTTATTTTGATGTGATCAATTTAAATTTAATTTTTTAGATAATTATGAGATAATTTAGATCTGAAAATATGCATGATATGATACATGAGATGTATGCAAAACATGTTTATTATTAGATCAATTTTTATATATGAGATATATGATGTAGATCTAACTAGTTTTGTAGTTTTTATATTTTTGATTAAGGCATTCTCCTTGGCCGTTCGATCATAAGAATAAAGTAGGATTTAAATACCCTGTTCTCCCATTCGATGGGATGTTCTTATGATGTGTATGGGTGCTGTGCGTTCGTCCTTAATCAAAAATCAAAAACTTATTTTCTACAAAATCCTAGATCCTAAAACCTTAGAATTTTATTTACGTATTTTATTTATGAACCCTAAACTTAATTAAGAATTAAGATTATGAAATATGTTAAATCTAAAAATTAAGAATTTTTAGATCTAAGATATATTCATAAATTTGGGTTCGAACTTGTGTAGCTCAATTAGGTCTAAGCGGTTGATCAAACCAAATTAAGAGTTGGTTAGATGGGATCAAGAGTGCTTAAATTGACCAACCTAATAGGATTAAGTTTGGATCAAGATCGAGTCACATGAGTGATCGATCAAGCTAAGACCTAATTAGGCTTAGTGGTTAGAGTCTGGATTATAGGCTAACCTGATTGGTTCTCGCTCAACAATTTGATGTCTAAGATAAGTTTAGCAGATACGATCGATTGATTTTTAATTAGGAGCTACTCGATTCGAATGCATTCTTGTTGAGTTAATGGCATACCCCTTCCACCGGTCTCACTTATCTGACCATTTTTGTTGGCTCAGTCCTAATCTGAGTTGGCCAATAATCTGAGCTAACCCATGCCACTAGGTTAGTCATAATGGTTATGACTATGTCAAGTCTAGTTTAATGAGACCTAAATCAAATCTCCCTAAGAAAAGATTAAGTCAAAGGTCTTCCACCATTATAAATGTGTGGGCCCTTCCTAGGGTTGATTGTTCTCGACTAGTTATAGTGGTTCAGTTGCACCAGGAAGACACAACCATGTCTATTAGGCATTGGATGCTATGGGCTGGAGGATGGATTGTGCTCAATATTTTTGATACGGTAAGAAAACTCAATTAGGAGTCCAATCAATACAAATGGTGCATCTGACTTAACTAAGGAGTGGATCAATATTCTGGGCATGATGAGATTCATGAATTAGAGACCAAGTTTGGGTGCACCATAATTAGAGAATTATTGAACAAAAGCTGTTCACTCATTGGCTAACCCATCACCAATAACTATTAGGTGAGATGATGAGTCAGTTGGTGGGACCGCACCATCCACTAGAAATCATTAATCATGAAGATTTTTGCATCTCTATAGAGAGAGTGTAGAGATCCGAGAAAATAATGGGACTAAATTTATTTAAAAATAAAATTCTTAAATAAATTGGTCAAGTCTTAATTATAATATCTAACTAGAAACTTTGACTCTCTAAAGAAAAATGTCTGTGTCCAATCCACTAGCACATATCCTAGACACCCATAGACTAACCAGACCCAATTACAAGGATTGGCTCCAAAACTTCGAAATCATTTTGGATTTTGAGAAGTTAACTCATTTATTGGACCAGGACCCCCCACCTTATCAGCTCGTCCATCCGCTGAACAGATAGCATCTCTTGATAAGTGGACAGACAAAGATAACAAAGCCAGATACTACATGTTGGGCTCGATGTCTGATGAGCTTCAGCACCAACATGAAGATATCAAGACTGTCCACCAAATGTTGGCTCACCTACAAGAGATGTTTAGTGAACAAAGTCGCGCAGCCAAGTATCAAGTCACTAAATGACTATTCAAGGATAAAATGCGTGATGGGCAGTCAGTCCAAGATCATTATCTGATGATGATCAAGAACTTGGAAGAGCTTGAGAAGCTCAGAGTGAAGTTGGACCTAATTTGTAGAATGATATAATTCTACAATCTTTGACTGATGCATATGGGCAGTTCATCATAAACTATCATATGCATAAACTTCAAAATTCCCTAGCCAAGCTTATGAAAATGCTGGTTACTGCTGAGCTTTCTATGAAAGGTTTTAAAGACTCAGTGCTTGCTATGGAATGGACTTCTTCCAAGAGAAAGTCTTTTGGAAAGAAGCAGAAGTCTATAAAAAAGCAGAAGGTGAAAGGAGGAAAAAAGAAAAAGATAGAATTGAAAAAGAAGACTGCTGATAAAGCAAAATATTTCTATTGCAACAATGATGGCCACTGAAAGCAAAACTGCCCTACTTACCTGGCCACCCTGAAGAATAAGGAGGTAGGTCCTTCTGGAGGTATGCTCATTATTGAGTCTAACCTTACGATTTCTTCTCCATCTAGTTGGATGCTCGACACTAGTTTTAGTGCTCATTTGTGCACTTCCATGCAGAGTCTTGAGGATAGTAGGAGGCTGAAGGATCGTGAGATGATCCTACGCATCGAAAATGGAGCAAAAATTGCTGCTATAGTCGTGGGAATATATCCACTTTGACTACCATCTGGTTTAGACTTAGTATTAAAAGATTGTTATTATGTGCCTGCAGCAAGCAGGAATTTGATTTCTATTTTATGCCTAGCACTAGAAGGCTATGTAATTTATTTTCTTAAGGACCATTGTAACATTCTTTATGAAAAAATAAAATTGCAAGTGATTTTCTTATTAACGGTCTTTACCAATTACATATTAATATATCTATTTTTAATATCGAGCAAAATAAGAATGCCATGAAATGACCTAGGGATAGTCCAAATGATAAGTATCTGTGGCACCTAAGACTAGGTCATATAGCAGAAGATAGGGTTAACAAATTAAAGAAAATCAGGCTATTGAATCTATTGACTTCTGAGTCATATCCAATTTGTGAATCTTGTTTTCATGGCAAAATGACTAAGCTCCCTTTTATAGGACATGGGGAAAGGGCCATAGATCTTCTTGCCCTAGTACATACTGATGTGTGCGGTCTATTTGATGCGTCAGCTAGAGATAATTTTATCTACTTCATAATCTTTATCGATGATTTTTTTAGGTATGGGTATATGTACCTTATGAGACATAGGTCTGAAGCTTTTGAAAAGTTTAAAAAATTCAAACATGAAGTAGAGAAGCAAACTGAAAAACCCATTAAGATTCTTCAATTAGATCAAGGAGGTGAATACCTTAGTCGAGAATTTCTAGACTATCTCAAGAAAAATGGCATAGTCTCTTAATGGACTCCACCTGGAATACCTCAACTCAATGGGGTTTCAGAATGGAGGAACCGGATCCTATTAGATATGGTTCGATCCATGATGAGCTTCACAGACCTTCTTGATTTTCTTTGGAGACATAGTTTGTTAACTACAATATACTTACTAAATAGGGTTCCTTCTAAAACCGTTTCTACCACACCGTATGAGATATGGTATGCTAAGAAACTAAGTCTAGGTCATCTCAGAATTTGGGGTGGTCTGGCTCATGTCAAAAGACAACAAGCGGACAAGTTAGACTTCAGATCCTTTAGAGCTCGATTCATAGGATATTTTAAAGAGTCATTAGGATACTATTTCTACATTCCAGAAGATCACAATATGATTATGAGTCGACATGCCATCTTTCTTGAAAAATAGTTTATTCAAGATAGTAGCATTGGAAAGCAGATCAAGCTAGAGGAGAAAGTCTCATAAGAGCAACGAGCTAAGGACTAAATGGAACCAAATCAGGTTGAGCCAATACAATCACTACCTCCTCCACCTCATAGATCGGAAAGGATTTTTCATCCTCCTGAGAGGTACTTAGGTACTATTTCAGAGAAAATAGAGAAAATATTCCTCGTAGGTAATGGGGTTCATGATGATGATCCCAAAATCTATTAGGAGGCGATATCGAATATCAACTCCGAGAAATGGTTAGAGGCAATGAAGCTAGAAATTGACTCGATGTACTTAAACCAAGTCTGGACCTTGGTAGATCCATCAGAAAATATAGTATCTATTGGATGTAAATAGATCTACAAGAGAAAGATTGGTGCAGATAGGAATGTGGAGATATTCTAAGCTAGATTAGTGGTGAAAGGATATAGTCAACACGAAGGCATTGACTATTAGGATACCTTTTTTCCAGTAGCTATGCTAAAATTCTTCCACACATTGCTCGCTATTGCAGCCTATTTTGATAATGAAATATAGAAAATGGATGTGAAAATAGCATTCTTAAATGGATACTTTGAGGAAGATATCTATATTGAACAGCCGCTAGATTTCACATCCAGTGATGTTGATCATAAGGTATGCAAGCTGCAAAGATCAATATACAGACTTAAGCAAGCATCTCAAAGTTGGAATACTCATTTTAATGATGTAATCAAATTATTTGGTTTCATCAAAAATGAGGAGGAACCATGTATCTTTAAAAAGGTCAGTGGGAGCGTTGTTGTCTTCCTCGTATTGTACGTGGATGATATCCTCCTTATTGGAAATGATATTCCCATGTTGACCACAGTTAAAATATAGTTATCTAAAGAATTCTCTATGAAAGATCTAGAAAAAGCATCCTATATTCTAGAAATTAAGATCTATAGAGATAGATCGAATAGGATGCTAGGACTTTCATAGAAGATGTACATAGAGGAAGTGCTAAAGAGGTTTAGCATGAATAAATCTAAGAGGGGTTTAGTACCCTTTGGACATTGCATTCATCTTTCCAAGAAGATGTGCCCTAGCACACCTGAGGAAATAGAATGCATGAGCAAGATCCCTTATGCTTCAGCAATAGGGAGCCTCATGTATGCCATGTTATGTACACGACCTGATATAGCTCATGCTGTGAGTATCACGAGCAGATATCAGTCAAATCTTGGTGAAGAACATTGGACTTCTGTGAAATGTATCGTTAAGTACTTGAGAAGAACTAAGGATATATTATTGATTTTTGGTAATGGAGAACTCGAAGTTCACGAGTATACAAACTCGAATTTTATGTTCGATGTAAATGATCAAAAGTCGACATCTGAAAGTCTATTTATATGTAATAGTGGTGCTGTCAGTTGGAAGAATTCCAAGCAAACAGTGATAGCAGATTCCACCATGAAAGCAGAATACATCGCTGCATCAAAAGCTGCGAAGGAGGCATTCTAGTATAAAAAATTTACCACAGAGATCGGAGTGATGCCATTAGATGCCATTTCTCTATACTGCGACAATAATGACACCATAGCCCTTGCTAAGGAGCTGACGTCTCATCAGAAATTCAAGCACATTGAGCGGCGATACCACCTCATCCATGATTAACTCAAGAAGGGTTACGTCGAGGTCAAGAGAGTTAACTCCATAAATAATGTGGCAAACCCACTCACAAAGCCGTTGGGCCAGTAGAAGATTGAAGCCCACCATGAGAAGATGGGACTTAGATTTGTAGTCAATTGGCTTTATGTCAAGTGGAAGTTTGTTAGATATGTGTGCCCTAGAAGCCGAAATTGGCTGACACTTGTTGTACACTTCTAAGGGCAAAATTATAATTTTGACTATAACTAATAAAATGGGTTATTTTTTATCATAATATGTATTTAGTGTGTATGATATATCCCTTGAGTTAATGGTAATGATAATTCTTATTTTCATGAGTTAAAATTTAAGATATGAATTTTCATTATTAACTCATAAAATGTTCCTGACCGTAGGATCATCATGAGAATGCTGATTGATCTAGAAGGTTGGTGTAAAATTTTTTCTTTATATTAGATGAGTCTTGAGTCTATGGTATAGAGACATTGGAGTGAGAGTATAGGTACTCATTAGAAAATGAGAACACTGAGCGTGATCACCTTGAGCAATCATAAGAAAGTCTACCTTCTCATCGATGACTGGCTCAAAGCTATAGTGGTGTGTCTGGTTCTTTGACCTAAGGTGCATCGATAATTCATCTTGAGGGTGTTATAGTTTGACTAAACTATGACTCGATCTCCTAGCCATTCGGTACCCTGAGGTGTATGTTGGCTATAGCATGTTCATTGTAGGAATTAGATTGCACCAAGAGGGAATCTATCTACCTCGGTAGATGAGGAGTAGCCCTATGATGATCATGAGAATCAAGTTCATAAGCCCATGGCCATGGTAGAGTGAAATAATAGAAAGAGTTTCTATTAAGGTTTTCACATCGGACTTGAATCGAATGATTAAATCATATGACAGAAATTAGGGTTTGACGAGTTCACCTTAACCCTAATCTGATTGGGGCTCAAGATAGAAGAACTTAATAACACATGTAACTACACCAAGAGGTTCATTTTTCAATTTTGATGGATTACCACCATATACTGCTAGGTGTCACTAATGGTTTTTGGGAGCAATTAGAATGATTTGGATGGTCGATCATTCTAGTTATTTGAATCAGAAAAGTTCTGATCCATCGAAAGGTATTTCGATGATGTCGATGATAGAGATCGCGACATATCCTATTACCATATAGAACTGAACCTAACTAGATCACACAAATAAGAGTTTGGATCTAGATATCATCATTTGGACTAACCCAGTTCAATTGATTTGAATTAGATTCAATTAGGTTCAAAAAAATTGTACTAGCACACGATTGAGCCTAATGTTCTTCTACAATCATTAAAAGTTGTCTCGATTGAGCCAAATATGTTTGTGCTCACTCAGATACTTTTACTTGGTCTGACTAAAGCTTGTCTAAGTCAAAAAAGGATTGTCTTAATTTATGAGATAAATTTCAGACAACACCTACCATTTTCCATCATCTGCTAATTCTTGTCTTTTGACTTTGGTCAAACGTTGACCTTTGACACTTAGACATCTGCCCATATGTCATGCACCCATAAGAGAGCAGATAGGGGCTTATCACCTTCTTAGAAAAAGGAAAGGAGGGAGTACATGCCTAGGGAGGCATGCGCCCAAGGATAGGGATGCTTGGAGTCCCATATAGATGGCACTCCAGGTTGCTTCTTGGAATCAAACTAGGTGGCGCCAAGGGACTCTGCTTTGACCAGTCTTGGTGCCACCTATGGGTGTTGGAGAGGGGCTCTCATCTGATTGGATTAGATGATGTTATCCCACCTATCAGATTTAGATCTGATTGCATGAACAGACGTGATTTGTCGGGATGATGTGGCACTGCATGGCATAGTGGGGTCTATAAAAACCCTATCTACGCCTAGCTTTTAAGAAGTTCTCCCTTAGCCCATGCCATATTTCTCTCTCCCTCTCTCCTCCACACCTATCTTAGATCCTCTCTCTCTTCTCCATGTCCAAGAGGTTTTGGGCTCTAGTTTAGTGCGATCCAGGCAAGAGAAAGGCAACAAGAAAGGAAGAAGGCAGCACTACTGCAAGAGACGACGTCATATCTTCAAAAGTTATTATGAAGATATTCAAGATCAGATCCAATTTTGATCTTTGGAGGATAGATCGAGAAGGAAGAGATATCCAAATCCTACCCGAGTAGATACCGATAGAGGCCAAGCGATTGCGTGGCTGCATCCAGAACCTCAGGCAATCAGCAGGATCATCATAGGATAATTAGATTACCCAAGAACAAGGTATAAATTAAATTTAATTTAATTTATTTTTATTTTATTTTATTATATATATCAAATCAGATCTAAAAAATATTAGATTTGATTTAAATCTAAGAAATTTTTTTAAAAAAATATTTCTCTTGATCAAAGCAGATCTGAACGAACCTGATCCGAGAAATAGGTTTTTTCCTTCAATTATGTGATTAGATTAGTTAAATTTTAGATATTATAAATGATATAATTAGATTTAAAAGTATGAGATGCATTTAAAATTTTTATATGTATGACATATGCAATGCATGTCTAGACTAGTTACATAGATCTATGCCATAAGTAGTCTAGATTAAAATTTTTTATGATGAGATCATTTAAAATTTTACTTTTAGATATTACATCAGATGTAAATAAATCTAAGACATAAATTTAAATATTAAATTTGATACATGAGATGTATGCAAAGTATGTATAGATTAGATCTTAAATCATGTAATAGTTATATGCTTTAGATCTAATAGTTTTGTAGTATAGTTCATATTTCTAATTAAGGCATTCTCCTTGGCCGTTCGGTCATAAGAGTAAGAAGGGTTTGAAGGCCATCTCATTCCATTTGATGGGGTGCTCTAATGGCATGTAGAGGTACTACATTTATCCTTAATTAGAAATCAAAAATTTACTTTTTTACAAAATTCTAGATCTTAAAACCCTAGGATTTCTATACATGTTTTGTTATTGAACCCTTTTACTTAATTAAGAATTAAGTTTATGAAATTAATTAGGTCTAAAAATTATGAATTTTTAGATCTAAGATAACTTCATAAATTATAGGTTTGGGTGTGGATAGCTCAATTAGGTCTAGTGGTTGATCAAACCGAATCAAGAGTTGGTTAGGTGAGATCAAAAGTGCTTAGATTTGACCAGTCTAATAGAATTAAGTCTAGATCAAGATCGACTCACAGTCACATGTGGTCGATCAAGTTAAGACCTAATTTGTCTCCATGGTTTGATCCTGGATTGTAAGCTAACCCGATCAGTTCTGGTCAGACAAATTGGTGTCTAAGGTAAGTATGGCAAATACGACCAGTGATCCTTAATTGGAAGCTACTCGATCTGAATGCATTCATAATGAGTTAATGGTGCTAGATATGTTTGCCCTAGAAGCTAGATTGGCTGACACTTGTAATACACTTCTAAGAGCAAAATTATAATTTTGACTATAAATATTAAAATGGGTTATTTTCTATCATAGTGTGTATTTTGAAAGTGTCTGTGATACATCCTTTGTGTTAATGGTAATAATAGTTCATATTTTCAAGAGTTGAAAATTTAAGACATGAATTAACTCATAAAATGCTTTCGACCGTAGGATCATCATGAGGATGATGATTGATCCGGAAGGTTGGTGTACGATCACTTCTTTAGGAGAGATGAGTCTTAAGTCTATGGTGTAGAGACATCAAAGCGAAAGTACAGATACTCGTTAGAAAATGAGGACAATGAGCATGACCATCTCGAGTGGTCATAAGGAAGTCTACCTTCTCGTCCATGACTGGCTCGAAGCTGCAATGGTGTGTCTAATTTTTTGACCTGAGGTGCATCGGTAGTTCACCTTGAGGGTGTTATAGTTTGACTACACCATAACTCGATCTTCTAGCCATTCAAAATCTTGAGGTGTATGTTGGCTATAGCATGTTCATTGTAGGAATTGGATTGCACCAATAGGAGATCTATCTACCTTGGTAGATGAGGAGCAGCCCTATGATGATTATAAGAATCAAGTCCATAAGCCCATGGCCATGGCAGAGTAAAATAATAGAAAGAGTTTCTGTTAAGATTTTTCATATTCGACTTGAATCGAATGATTAATTCATATGATGAAAATTAGGATTTGATGAGATCACCTTAACCCTAATTCGGTCGAAGCTCAAGATAGAGGAACTTAATCACACAGGTAACTATATTGAGAGATTTGCTTTCAGTTCTGATGGGTTGTCATCATATGCTATTAGGTGTCACTGGTGGATTTTGAAAGCAATTAACATGATTTGGATGATTGATCGTACTAGTTGTCTGAATCAGAAAATTTTTGATCCATCGAAAAGTATTTTGATGATGTCGATGATAGAGATCGAGATATATCCTATTACCATACGAAACTGAACCTAACTGGATTACACAAACAAGGGTTTAGATCTGGTTGGACTAATCTAGTTCAATTAATTTGAATAAGATTCAATTAGGTTCAAAGAAATCGTACTAGCACATGATTGAGCCTAATGTTCTTCTTTAACAATCATTAAAGCTTATCTCGACTGAGCGAAATGTGTCTGGGCTCACTCAAGAACCTTTACTTGGTCTGACTGGAGCTTCCCCAGGTCAAAAAAAGGTTATCTTAATTTATGAAATAAATTTAAAACAACACCTGCCATTTTTGGTCACCTGTTAAATCTTATTTTCGGACATTGATCAAAAGTTAACCCTGGACTCTTAGACATCTGCCCATGTATCATGCACCCATAGAAGAATACCTGGGGCCTTGTCCCCTACTAAAATTTAGATAGAAAGAGGGTGCACCCTAGGGAGGCATGCGCCCCATGAGGATAAAGCTGGAGTCCCATACAGATGGGACTCCAGGGTTGCTTCAGGGGATTAAACTTTATTGCACCAAGAAATCTTGTTTGACCTAGTCTTGGTGCCACCTAAGGAGGGTTTTGAGGGTCTCTCATTTGATTGGATCAGATGATATCATCCCACCAATCAAATTTAGATCTGATTGCATAAAGGGCCATGATTGGCCGGGATGATGTGGCACTACATGGCACAGCAAGGTCTATATAAACCCTGTCTATGCCTAGAATTTATTGCTTCTGCCTTTAGCCCATGCCATAAATCCTCTCTTCCTCTTTCTCCATGCCACCCTCTAGTCCTCTCTCTCCTCTCCACACCCAAGAGATTTTGGTTACGAGTAAGGTGTGTTCCAAGCAAGTGAAAGGCGCTAGAAAAAGAAGGCAGCACTGCTACAAGAGACAACGGTTGTTCTTCAAAAAAATTTTTGAAGATATTCAAGATTAGATCTAGATTTAATTTTTGAAGAATTAATTGAGAATGAGAAGATCTCTAAATTCTTCCTGAGTGGATATCGATAGAGGCCAGACGCTTGCGTGGCTACATCCAGAACCTCAGGCAAACATCGGAATCATCATAGGATAATTGGATTACCCAAAATAAAGGTATAATTAAATTAGATTTAATTTTTATTTTTACTTTTATTATTAGATTAATAAGATCAAATTTGAAAAGTCTTAGATCTGATTAGGATCTCAGAGAAAAATTTTTTGAAATATTCTTCTTGATCCAATCAGATCTGAACGAACCTGATCCGGAAAACAAGGCTTTTCCTTTCAACTGGTATCAGAGCTAGGTTCGATAATTCATTAGATTTGATTTTAATATATTTTTATCTAATAATTAGATGATTTTAGATGTCACATTAGATGTGATTAGATATAAAATTAAAAAAATAAAAATTAAAAAATCTGGATCTAAGATGTATGAGATGAATGACTAGACTAGGAATAGAATTGTTCTATGTGTAGTCTAGCATGATCATAATTTTAATTTAATTAATTATAATTTTTAAATTTATTTATTTACTATTTTTTGATATTATAAATATTATAATTAGATCTAAAAAATAGAAAATAAATTTACTTAATTTTTTCATATGAGATATTATAGATGCATGTTTAGTTGTAGAATAGTTCTACGAAATTGTCTAGAATAAATTTTAATTTGATATGATCAAATTTAAATTTTATTTTTTAGATATTTATGAGATAATTTAGATCTAAAAATATTTATGATATAATACATGAGATATATGCAAAACATATTTTTTGTTAGATCAATTTTTTATATATGTGATATGTATAGATCTAACTAGTTTTGTAGATTTATCATGTTACTGATTAATATGTTCTCCTTGGCCATCCGATCATAAGAACGAAGTAGGATTTAAAGACCCTCTTCTTCCATTCGATGGGATATTCTTATGGTGTGTAGGGGTGCTGCACGTTCGTCCTTAATCAAAAATCAAAAATTTTTTTTCTACAAAATCTTAGATCCTGAAATCTTAGGATTTTATATACATGTTTTATTTATGAACCCTAAACTTAATTAAGAATTAAGATTATGAAATATATTAGATCTAAAATTGAAAATTTTTAGATCTAAGATATATTCATAAAATTGGGTTCGGGCTTGGATAGCTTAATTAGGTCTAGAGGTTGATCAAATCGAATCAAGAGTTGGTTAGGTGGGATCAAGAGTAATTAAATTGACTAGTCTAATAGGATTAAGTCTGGGTCAAGATTGAGTCACATGAGTGATCGATCGAGTTAAGACCTAATTAGGCTCAGAGGTTAGAGTCTGGATTGTAGGCTAACCCTATTAGTTCTGGCTCAACAATTTAGTGTCTAAGATAAGTTTGGCAGATATGACCGACTGATTTTTAATTGGGAGCTACTCAACTCGAATGCGTTCTTGTCGAGTTAATGGCATATCCCTTCCATCGGTCTCACTTACCTGGCCATATTTATCGATCTAGTTCTGATCTAAGATGGCTAACAATACGAGCTAACCCATGCCACTAGCATAGTCATAATGGTTATGGCTATGTCAAGTCAAGTTTAAAGAGACCTAAATCAAATCTTCCTAAGAAAAGATTAAGTCTAAGGTCCTCCAACATTGTAGATGTGCGGACCCTTTTCAGGGTTGATTATTCTTGGCTGGTCATAGTGGTTCAGTTGCATTAGGAAGATGCAGCTATGTCTATTAGGCATTGGATGCTATGGGCTGGAGGATGGATTGGGCTCAATATTTCAGATATGATGAGAGATCCAATTAGGAATCAAATCTATGCAAATAATGGGTCTGACTTAACTAAGGAGTGGATCAATATTCTGGGCACTATGAGATTCATGAATTAGAGACCAAGTTTGGATGCACCATGATTAGAGAATCATTGGACAAGAGTTATTCACTCATTGGCTAACCCATCACCAATAACTATTAGGTGAGGTGATGAGTCAATTGGTGGGACTGCACCACCCACTAGAAACCAGTAATCATGGAGATTTTTGCATCTCTACAGAAGGAGTGTAGGGATTCGGAAAAGTAGTGGAAGCTAATTTGTTTAAAAATCAAATTTCTAAATAAATTGGTCAAGTCTTAATTACAAAATCTAACTAGAAACTTTGACTCTCTATAGAAAAATATCTACATCCAATCCACTAGCCCGTATCCTGGATACCCATAGGCTGATCGAATCCAATTACAAGGATTGGCTCCAGAACTTCAAAATTATTTTGGGTTCCGAAAAGTTGACTCATGTATTAGACCAGGATCCCCCCATGTATCTCACCAACTCATCCGTCTACTGAATAGAGAGTGTCTCTTGACAAGTGGACGATGAAGATAATAAGGCCAAATATTACATGTTGGGCTTGATGTCTGATGAGCTTCAGTGCCAATATGAAGATATCAAGACTGCCTACCAAATGTTGGCTCACCTGCAAGAATTGTTTGGTGAACAGAGTCGCGCAGCCAAATATCAGATCACTAAACGACAATTTAAGGCTAAAATGCATGATGGGCAATCAGTCCAAGATCATTGTCTAATGATGATCAAGGACTTGGAAGAGCTTGAGAAGCTTGGAATGAAGTTAGACTAGGATCTACAAAGTGATATAATTCTGCAATCCTTGATTGATGCATATGGGCAGTTCATCATGAACTACCATATGCATAAACTTCAAAATACTCTGACTGAGCTTATGAATATGCTGGTTACTGCTAGGCTTTTTATGAAAGGTTCTAAAGGCTCGGTCTTGCTATGGAATGGACTTCTTCCAAGTGAAAGTCTTTTGGAAAGAAGAAGAAGTCTATGAAAAGACAGAAGGTGAAATGTGGAAAGAAAAAGAAGATAGAGCTGAAGAAGAAGGCCATTAACAAAGAAAAGTATTTTCATTGTAATATTGACGACCACTGGAAGTGAAACTGCCCTACATATCTAGTAACCCTGAAGAATAAGAAGGAGATAGGTCCTTATAGAGTTATGCTCATTATTGAATCTAACCTTATAATTTCTTTTACATCCAGTAGGGTGCTTGACTCTGGTTTTAGTGCTCATTTGTGCACTTTCATGTAGGATCTTGAGGATAGCAGAAGGCTAAGGGATGGTGAGATGATCCTACGCATCGAAAATGGAGCAAGGAATGCTGCTATGGCCGTGGGAACCTATCCTCTTCGACTACCATCTAGCTTAGATTTAGTGCTTAAGAATTGTTATTATGTGCTTGCTACAAGCAAGAATTTGATTTCTATTTCATATTTAGCACAAGAAGGCTATGTAATTGTTTTCTTAAGGATCATTGTAATATTCTTTATGAAAGAAATAAAATTATACGTGGTTTTCTTATTAACGGTCTCTACCAATTACATATTGATGCATCTGTCTTTAATATCGAGCAAAATATGAATGCCATAATGTTGGGGATAAATCCCGCTCTCGTCGAAGCTCAGCTTGATGCTTAGCCTAGTGCAACTAGTAATCATGGAAGAGCTTCGATCGAAAATTCTCCTCCAACGGTCGGACCCCAGCCAAACTCCTCTAGTGGCCAAACATTAGCCAAACTCCTTCAGTCAGCCAAACTCTTCCAACGGCCAAATCTTAGCCAAACTTCTTCAGCCGGTCGAACTCCTCAATCGCCGAGCCCCAACCGAACCCCTTCCAGATCTCTCCTTCAATCAAATGTCTCCAAAAGCCGAACTCCTTTTGGATCCCTCCTTCAGTCGGACTTCTCTAGGAGCCAAACTCTTTTTCGATCTCTCCTTCAGATGGATGTCTACAGGAGCCAAACTCCTTCTAGATTTTTTCTTCAGTCGAATGCCTATAAGAGCCAAACTTCTTTCGAATTTCTCCTTCGGTCGGACTCCTTCAAAAACTGAACATCTTTTGGACTTCTCCTTCAGTCGTACCTCTATAGGAGTCGAACTCCTTTTGGATCTCTCCCTCAATCAAATTTCTATAAGAGCTGAACTCCTTTCAGACTCCTCCTTCAATTAGCATCTCTTCCAGATGATCCCCTCTAGCAGTATCCTCCTTAGGAGTCCAAACTCCTCAAGAATTGATGTATGTCAAAGCTCTTCACCGACCAACACCTACTTCCTTCAAACTTTGATTATTCAATCTCAACAAATGGTCACTATCAGTCTGATGACTCCTCTCTCTCTCCATACCAAATCCCATATGGTTTCGAGTGGCTCAGTACTAGATAGCTATGGCTGTCACCATCAGTCTGCTACAGGTGGCGCTATAGGTGGTACCCCCCTTCGTGATAGACTCCATCAAGCTTTGAGTGGCCGACTACCAGATGGCTGCAGCTATCACTATCAATTTGCTACAGGCTCCATCTATAAAAAAGGACCCTCTAGATATATTTTCTCTAAGCTTTCTTCTTCTTCCCAAAACTCTGTGGAACTCTTTTCTGAGCACTCCATTTCAGTTGGCCAGAAGAGCTGACTTGATCATCCGGGGGTCCTACCGAAGCCACCACCACCGACTTCGAATGGGACTTTATTTTGTAGGTCACCGAGGCGACCTCATCTTCCTTAGCTCCAGCTCGATCCGACATCAACCAAATTCTGCAACAACACATAAGATCAAAATGACCCAGGGATAGTCCAAAGGATAGGTATCTATGGCACCTAAGGCTAGGTAATATAGCAGAAGATAGGGTTAACAAATTAGAAAAAATTGGGCTATTGAGTCTGTTGACTTTCGAGTCATATCCAATTTATGAATCATGTCTTCATGGCAAAATGACTAAGCTCCCTTTTATAGGATATGGAGAAAGGGCCATGGATCTACTTGTCCTAGTACATACTGATGTGTGTGGCCCATTAGATGTGTCGGCTAGTGGCAACTTTATCTACTTCATAACCTTTATCGATGATTTATCTCAATATGGGCATGTGTATCTTATGAGACACAAATCTGAAGTCTTTGAAAAGTTAAGAAATTCAGACATGAAGTAGAAAAGTAAACTGAAAAATCCATTAAGGTTCTTCGATCAGATCGAGGAGGTGAATACCTTAGTCGAAAATTCTTAGACTATCTCAAGCAATATGGCATAGTCTCTCAATGGACTCCACCTGGAACACCTCAACTCAACAAAATTTTAAAATGAAAGAACTAGATCCTATTAGATATGGTCTGATCCATGATGAGCTTTACAGACCTCCCTGATTTTCTTTGAAAAAATAGTCCGTTAACTGCTATATATTTACTGAATATGGTTCCCTCAAATATTGTTCCTACTACACCGTATGAGATATGGCGTAATAAGAAACCAAGTCTGAGTCATCTTAGAATTTGCGGTTGTCCGACTCATGTCAAAAGATAACAAGTGGACAAGTTAGACTATAGGTCCTTTAGAGCTCGATTCATAGGATATCCTAAAGAGTCATTAGAATATTATTTCTATATTCCAGAAGACCATAATGTGATTGTGAGTTGGCATGCCATCTTTCTTGAAAAATAGTTTATTCAAGATGGTGGCATTGAAAGTAGATCAAGCTCAAGAAAAAAATCTCACAAGAGCAACAAGCTAAGGATCCTATGGAACCAAATCAAGTTGAGCCAATACAATCACTACCTCCTCCACCTCATAGATCGAAAAAGATTTTCCAACCCCCAAAGAGGTACTTAGGTATCATTTTAGAGGAAATAGAAAAATTGTTTCTCGTAGATAATAGGATTCATGGTGATGATCCCAAAACCTATGATGAGACGATATCGAATATCGACTTCGAGAAATGGTTAAAGGCAATGAAATCAGAAATTGACTCGATGCACTAAAATCAAGTCTGGTACTTGGTAGATCCACCTAAAGGTATAGCACCTATTGGGTGTAAATGAATCTACAAGAGAAAGATTGGTACAGATGGAAATGTGGAGACATTCAAAGCTAGATTAGTGGCAAAAGGATATAGTCAACGCGAAAAAATTGACTATCAGGATACCTTTTCGCCAGTAGCCATGCTAAAATTCATCCGCACATTGCTTGCTATTGCAACCTATTTCGAATATGAAATATGGCAAATGGACATGAAAATAATGTTCTTAAATGGATACCTTGTGGAACATATCTATATGGAACAGTCGCAAGGTTTCACATCCAGTGATGCTGATTACAAAGTATGCAAACTGCAAAGGTCCATATATGAACTTAAGTAAGCATCTCAGAGCTGGAATACTCATTTTAATGATGTGATCAAATTATTTGATTTCATCAAGAACGAGAAAGAACCATGTATTTTTAAAAAGGTCAGTCGGAGTGCTATTATCTTCCTCGTACTATATGTGGATGATATCCTTCTTATTGAGAATGATATTTCCATATTGACCATAGTTAAAATATGGTTATCTAAAGAATTCTCCATGAAAGACCTAGGAGAAGCATCCTTCATTCTAGAAATTAATATCTATAGAGATAGACCGAATAGGATGCTAGGTCTTTCATAGAAGATGTACATAGAAGAAGTGCTAAAGAGGTTTAGCATGGAAAACTCTAAGAGAAGATTGGTACCCTACAGACATGGCATTCATCTCTCCAAGAAAATATGTCCCAACACACTTAAGGTGATTAAATGCATGAGCAAGATCCCTTATGCTTCAGCAATAGGGAGCCTCATGTATGCCATGTTATGTACACGACCTGACATAGCCTATGCTATGAGTGTCACGAGTAAATATCAGTCGAATCTAGGTAAGAACACTAGACATCTATGAAATGTATCCTTAAGTACTTGAGAAGAACTAAGGATATGATGTTGGTTATTGGTAATGGAGAACTCCAAGTCCAGAGGTATACAAACTTGGATTTTATATCTGATATAGATAATCGAAAGTCGACATATGGGAGTCTATTTGTGTGTAATGGTGGTGTTGTCAGTTGGAAGAGTTCCAAGCAGACAGTGATAGTAGATTCCACCATGGAAGCAGAGTACATCGCTGCATCAGAAGCTACAAAGGAGGCATTCTGGTATAAGAAGTTTATCACAAAGATCGAAGTGATACCATCGGATGCCATTCCTCTGTACTATGATAATAATGACACCATAGCCCGTGCTAAGGAGTCGAGGTCTCACTAGAAATCCAAGCACATCGAGCAATGATACCACCTCATCCGTGATTACCTCGAGAAAGGTTACATCAAGGTCAAGAGAGTCGACTCCGTAGACAATATGGCAGACCCACTTATAAAGCCATTGGGCCAGTAGAAGATCGAAGCCCACCTTGAGAAGATGGGACTTAGATTTATAGCCAATTGGCTTTAGGTCAAGTGAGAGTTTGTTAGATATATGTGCCCTAGAAACCAGATTGGCTGACACTTGTTATATACTTCTAAGGATAAAATTATAATTTTGACTATAAATAATAAAATAGATTATTTTCTATCATGGTGTGTATTTTGAAAATGTCTATGATACATCATTTGAGTTAATGGTAATAATAGTTCAAATTTTCAAGAGTTGAAAATTTAAGACATAATTTTTATTATTAATACATAAAATGCTCTCGACCGTAGGATCATCATAAGAATGGTGATTGATCCAGAAGATTAGTGTACAATCGCTTTTTGAAGGGAGATGAGTCTTAAGTCTATGGTGTAGAGACATTGGAGTGAGAGTATAGGTACTCGTTAGAGAATGAGGGCACTGAGCATGACTACCTCGAGTAGTCATAAGAAAGTCTACCTTCTCGTCGATGACTAGCTCGAAGCTGCAGTGGTGTGTCTAGTTCTTTGACCTAAGGTATATTGGCAGTTTACCTTGAGGGTGTTATAGTTTGACTACACCGTAACTCGGTCTTCTAGCCATTTGAAATCCTGAGGTGTATATTGGCTATAGCATGTTCATTGTAGGAATTGGATTGCACCAATAGGAGATCTATCTACCTCAGTAGATGAGTAGCCCTATGATGATCATGAGAATCAAGTCCATAAGCCCATGACCATGGTAGAGTGAAATAATAGAAAGAGTTTCTATTAAGATTTTCTACATTGGACTTGAATCGAATGATTAATTCATATGATAAAAATTAGGATTTGACGAAACCACCTTAACCCTAATCCGATCGGGGCTCAAGATAGAGGAACTTAATCACACAGATAACTACACCGAAAGGTTCACTTTAGTTCTGATGGGTTGCCACCATATGCTGCTAGGTGCAACTGATGGATTTTAGGAGCAATTAGAATGATTTGGATGATTGATCATACTAGTTGTCTGAATCAGAAAAATTTTGATCTATCGAAAGGTATTTCGATGATGTCAATGATAGAGATCAAGACATATCCCATTACCATATGGAACTGAATCTAACTAGATCACACAAATAAGAATTTGAATCTGGATGTCATCAATTGGACTAACCCAGTTCAATTGATTTGAATAAAATTTAATTAGGTTCAAGAAAATCATACTAGCACATGATTGAGCATAATGTTCTCCTTTAACAATCATTAAAGCTTATCTCGATTGAGCCAAATGTGTTTGGGCTCACTCAGGAACCTTTACTTGGTCTAACTGGAGCTTGCTTAGATCAGAAAAGGGTTGTCTTAATTTATGAGATAAATTTAAAATAACACCTACCATTTTCGATCACCTACTAAATCTTATTTTCGGACATTGGTCAAATGTTGATCCTGGATACTTAGACATCTATTCATGTGTCATGCACCCATAGGAGAGTACCTGGGGCCTTGTCCCCTTGCTAAAATGCAGACAAGAAGAGGGTGCATGCCTAGCGAGGCATCCGCCCCATGAGGATAAAGATGGAGTCCCATACAGATGGGACTCCAAGGTTGCTTTAAGGGATTAAACTCTGTGGCGCCAAGAAGTCTTGTTTGACCCAGTCTTGGCACCACCTAAGGAGGGTTTTGAGGGTCTCTCATCTGATTGGATCAGATGATGTCATCCCACCAATCAGATTTAGATCTGATTGCACAAAGAGCCATGATTGGCTAGGATGATATGGCACTGCATGGTGCAGCAGGGTTTATTAAACCCTTTCTGCACCTAGAATTTAATGGTTCTGCCTTTAGCCCATGCCACAAAGCCTCTCTCCCTCCTCCATGCCACCCTCTAGTCCTCTCTCTCTTGTCCATGCCCAAGAGATTTTGGGCATGAGTAAGGTGCGATCCAAGCAAGTGAAAAGTGCCAAGGAAGGAAGAAGGCAGCACTACTGCAAGAGATAACGACTGTTCTTCAAAAGAAATTTTGAAGACCTTCAAGATCAGATCTAGATTTAATTTTTGGAGGATTGTTTGAGAAAGAGAAGATCTCTTGATCCTACCTGAGTGGATCCCGGTAGAGGCCAGGTGCTTGTATGGCTACATCCAAAACCTCAAGCAAACATTGGGATCATCACAAGATAATTGGATTACCTAAAATAAAGGTATAATTAAATTAGATTTAATTTTTATTTTTATTTTTATTATCAGATCAATAAGATCAGATCTAAAAAATCTCATATCTAATTAGGATCTCAGAGAAAAATTTTTGAAATATCCTTCTTGATTCAATCAAATATGAATGAACCTGATCCAGAAAACTAGGTTTTTTCCTTCAAATGACATATTCCTCCCACTGATCTCACGTACCTGACTGATTGAGTTGACCTAGTTCTGGTTTGAGGTGGCTAATGATTCGAGCTAACCCATACCACTAGGTTAGTCATAAATGTTATGACTAGTTGAGTCTAAGAGACCAAATCAAATCTCTCTAAAAAAATATTACGTCCTAGGTCTTCCACCATTGTAGATGAGTGGGCCCTTCCCGGAGTTGATTGTTCTCGATTGGATACAGTGGTTCAGTTGCACCAGAAAGATGCAACCATATCTATTAGGCTTTGGATGCTATGAGTTAGAGGATGGGTTGGGCTCAATATTTCGGATACAGTGAGGGATCCAATCAGAAATCCAATTTATGCAAATGGTGGGTTTGGCTTAACTAAGGAGTAGAGCAATATTTCGGACACGGTGAGCTTCATGAATTAGAGATCAAGTTTGGGTGCATCATGTTTAGAAAAACATTGGATAAGAGTTGTCTACTCATCGGTTGATCCATCATCAATAACTGTTAGGTAAGGTGGTGAGCCAATCGGTGGGACCGCACCACCCACTAGAAATCAATGATCATGAAGATTTCCGCATCTCTGCCAAGAAAGTATAGGGATCCGAGTAAATAATGAAAGCCTAATTAGTTTAAAAATGAAGCTCCTAAACAAATTGGTTGAGTCAAATTATAAGTCTAACTAGAAACTTTGACTCTCTATAGGAAAATGTATGCATCAAAACTCCTAACTCGAATCCTAGGTACCCACAAGTTGACCAGACCAATTTACAAGGATTGGCTAAAGAACTTCAAAATTATTTTGGATTCAATAAAGTTGACCCATGTATTAGACCAGGATCTCCCCTTTACCAACCCATCCGACTGCTAATCAGAGAATGTCTAATGAGAAGTGGTCTGACGATCATCACAAAGTAAGGTGCCATATGTTGGGCTCAATGTTGGTGCACCAACATGAAGACATTAGGCTTTCTCGCCAAATGTTGGTGCACCTACAAAAGTTATTTGGTGAATAGAGTCGCACAGTGCATTATCAAGTCTCAAAGAAACTTTTTAAGGTGCAAATGCGTAATGGGCAGTTGATCCAAGATTATTGCTTGGCAATGATCAAGGACCTAAAGAGCTTGAGAAGCTCAGAGCCTTGATGGTCAAGGAACTACAGATTGATGTGATCCTACAGTCCTTGATTGATTCGTATGGGCAGTTCATTATGAACTTTCATATGAATAAGCTCCAGTGCATCTTGGCTGAGTCAATAAATATGTTGGTTACTACTGAGCAAACTTTGAAGGATTCAAAAGGCTCAGTTCTGGCTATGGAGTAGACTTCTTCTAAAAGAAAGTCTTTTGAAAAGAAGAAGAAGTCTGCGAAGAAGCAAAAAATAAAAGAAAAAAAAAGGGTGAGCCGAAGAAAAAGGCCACGAAGAAGGAAAATTGTTTCCACTGCAACTCTGATGGCCATTGAAAGTGAGACCGCCTTGCATACCTAGCCAGCCTGAAGGACAAGCAAGAAGAAGGACCTTCTGAAGGAATGCTCCTCATTGAGTCTATTGAGCAAAACGTGAATGCCATAGGATTAAAATGATCTAGAGATAGTGTTAATGAAAGGTACCTGTGGCACCTTAGGCTAGATCATATAGCTGAAGATAGGATCAACAAATTGAAAAAATTTAGACTAATCGGTCCATTAACTTTCGAGTCATATCCGATTTATGAATTATGCCTTTAAGGCAAAATGACCAAGCTTTCTTTTATGGGATATAGGAAAGGGCCACAGACCTACTTGCCCTAGTACATATAGATGTATGTGGCCCATTCAATGTGCCGGTCAGAGGCACTTATGTCTACTTTATTATCTTTACCGAAAATCTATCTTAGTGTAGATATATGTACTTGATACGATACAAGTCTGAAGCCATTGAAAAGTTCAAGGAGTTTAGACATGAAGTAGAAAAGCAAATTAGAAAGTCCATTGAGGTTCTTTGATCAGATCGAAGAGGTGAATACCTTAGTCAAAAATTTCTAGACTATCTTAAGGATAATGGTATAGTCTCATAATAGAATTCGTCTGAAATGTCTCAACTTAATGAAATTTTAGAATGAAGAAAATGGATCCTATTAGATACAGTCTGTCCATGATGAGCTTCATGGATCTTCCAGAGTTTCTTTAGGAGCATAGTTTAATAGGATTCCATCTAAAACCATTCCTACTACACCGTATGAGATATGGCATGGTAAGAAGCCAAGTTTGAGTCATCTCAGAATTATGGTTGTCCAGCGGTGGATAAGTTAAAATCTAGGTCCCTTAGAGCTCGATTTATTAGATATCCTAAAGAGTTATTAGGATATTACTTCTATCTTCCAAAAAACCACAAGATGATTGTGGATTGACACATTATTTTACTTAAAAAATAGTTTATTCAAGATGATGGCATCGAAAGATAGATTAGACTCAAGGAGAAAGTCTCTAAAGAGCAACGAGCCAAGAAACCTCAGGAACCCAGTTAGTCTGAGTCGATCCATAATTCACTACCTCCTCCACCTCGTAGGTCAAATAGGATTTTCCATCCTCCTGAAGGTACTTAGATACTATTTTAGAGGATGTAGAAGAAATGTTCCTCATGAAAAATGGGTTCATGGTGATGATCCCAGAACCTATGATGAGATGATATCAGATATTGACTCCGAGAAATGGTTAGAGATGATAAAGTTAGAAATTGACTTGATGCGCTCGAACCAAATCTAGATCTTGGTAGATCCACCTGAAGGTATAGTACCTATTGGGTGTAAATAGATCTTCAAGAGAAAGATATGTGTAGATAGAAATGTAGAGACATTCAAAGCTAGGCTAGTGGTGAAATCAGATTACCTTCTCGTTAGTGGCCATCATCTGCACATTGCTTGCCATTGTAGTATATTTTAATTACAAAATGTGGTAGATGGATGTGATAACGAAGTTTATAATTGAATATCTTGAGGAAGATATTTATATGGAACAGACGTTTGTTTTCACATCCAGTGATGGTGATCACAAAGATCTGCAAGCTACAAAGATCCATCTATGGACTCAAGCAAGCATCTCAGAGAGGAATGCTTGATGTAATCAAATTATTTGGTTTCATCAAGAATGAGGAGAAATTAAGTGTGTTCAAGAAGGTCAGTGGGAGCATTGTTGTCTTCCTCATATTGTATGTCGATGACATCCTCCTGATTGGGAATGATATTTACAGTACCTCGAGAAGACCATGTGATTGATCCACTGATGAAGCCTTTAGACCTGTAGAAGATCCAAGCCCATCTTGAGAAGATGGGACTTAGATTTATAGCCAATTGACTTTAGGTCAAGTGGAAGTTTTTTAGATGTGTGTCCTAGAAGCCAGATTGATTGACACTTATTAAATACTTTCTAGGGGCATTTTTATAATTTTGATTTAAAAATTAATTAAAAGATTATTTATTCTATTATATTTTGTATTAAAGTGTCTGTGATACATCCATTAAGTTAATAGGCATGATAACACATATTCTCAAGAGTTGAGAATTTAAGGTATGTGTTATCATAATTAACTCATAAATTGCTCTCAATTGTAGGATCATCACAAGGATGGTGATAGATCCGAAAGATCGATGTATGATGGATTCTTTAGGATAGATGAGTCTTGAGTCTACGGTGTAAAGACACTAGAGCAAGAGTACAGGTACTCATTAGAGAATGAGGGCACTGAGCATGACCACCTCGAGCAATCTTAAGGAAGCCTACCTTCTCATCGATGACTAGCTCGATGCTGTAGCGTGTGTCTAGTTCTTTGATCGAAGGTGCATCGACGGTTCATCTTAAGGGTGTTATAGTTTGACTACCTAAATTTCTAATTCAGTGATGGAAGGTTTTTGAGTACAGTTAAGTACTTGAGAAGTCGATGCGTGAGTCAAGATCAAACGGACCACTCCTGGTCATAGAAGCTATGTTCAATAGTATTTTAATTTAGCAAAGCCTTGGTTAGGGTAGTCCTAGTGAGGATCACAGGACTAATTGCTTTGAGACATGATTTGAATGTATCTTCTAGGGTTGATAGTTAAACCTTGAGTCATCTTATGCACAGAGGTCAAATAGATGTATTATACGGTAATTATATTCATGTAGGTTTTAAATATTGCGATTGCACTATTCGGGCTATTCGGATATCGGGTATCATTGCTAGATGGTCACTTTGATTAGTAAAGAAAATTGGTTCCTATGCTACCGATTTTGGTTCAAACTTGCAAGGTCACACACACTAGAGGTTCCTACCCAATCTAATGGCTAATCAAGAAAAGTTTAATTAGTAATTTGATCACTAATTAACTCAATTTGATTGAATGATTATTTTTTGATCAAGATCAATTAAATTAGATTCTTTTGGATTTGATCTGATTAGGTTATAAGATGATCTAATCGTCAAGGAGGTTTAATCCCTGATTTGATCAGGAGTTTGGCTTGATTAATTCTTGATTTGATTAGGATTAAACTGAGCCTAATTAAGTCCAAATAAGTTGGGTTTATTTTGATCTAATTGAGCCTAACTAATTTGGATTGGATTGATTCAATTGGATGTCAAATGTAAGACTAGTTTGACTAGTCTTCCCATGTGCCACATCACCCTTTGAATTGCGCCATCCTTTTAAAGGAAGTAGTGCAGGGTTTGCAGTGCTACTTTTAAAAAAATTTTAAAAAATAGCTAAAATATAGCAAAATATTAATTAATCTAATTAATTAATTTTTGATCATATCAGAATATTAAGTCCTATACTAAGGATCTAAACATAATATGCATGCATTCATATAGATCTGAAAATAAAACTATGCAGCAAACTCCTTACTATATCTATCTGTTCAGAATACAATATCTTTTCGTGGGTAGCTGATCACCATAATCTAAATCCATCAGATAATACTCTAGTATCACACTATAGCCGCACACAAGTCCGACCTCTATGGTTGGTCCACACGGAGCTTCTAGTCCCGATCAGCCCCACTGGAGTGCTAGCTCCTCATTGGGGCCTTCAATGGCTGATCATGATTGATTCGATTGATCATATACTTTCTAAATTTTTAAATATTTTAAAAAATTAAATCACAAATACTAGAGGATGATGAATAGGTGTTTTCAATTTTATGGCAATCCGATGCACACAGCACTCGATCTCTCCACCCAAACCCAGATTCCCAAATCTAGGGTTTCACTCTGCCCAAAAAACCTAACACACTGAAAATCCTATCACGCCCTCTCTATGTTGGGTTTATCCATGAAACAAGTTTTTATGGAAAGACAACTTTTAGATCTATAAACCTTATTTAGATCATATCTAAAAATTGGGTATTCTTAGAGGTTAAAATCAGAAGAGAAGAGAGGCATGAGGGAAAAATAAGGTGCTACAGGACCCTGCTCACCTTCACTCCATGATTTTTCACACCCAAAAATAATGTCCAATCACATTGAAATTATTACCACAGAATTCTAACCCCCTCTATTGCATGCACAAAAATTCTTATAATTTATTGACATGAATACCATGAGAAAGATGCATGGAAAGAGATAAGGGTCAGAGGTTGAACTTGTTTCAACCTCCCGACCAACATCAAATTTTAAAACCTTCTTATCCCTATCCAATGCCCATACCAGAGTATTTGATGCATAGAAGGACTCTCCTTCTATGTGTCCACTCTGAGAATGCACAAAAATTGCGTGAAGTAAAATCAAAGTGGGCATGGGAAAAGGATAAGAATGAGGGGGAGTTGAGAAATTTCAAATTCTACATTGAATTCAAAATTCAAATTATTTTGACCAGTCCAATCATTAGATCAGGTCAAAGGTAGAAGAGATAAGGGGCACAGAAGATATCTGGGTGTGAGGAAAAATTCACATAAAATAAAGAGGGGCATGGGTCAAAGGTTGGTCAAATATTGTAGGCGTAGGGAGTTAAAAGTTCAAACCTCCTTTGACTTTTCAAAATTGGTTTCAACTAAACCAATTATTCCAAACCCAATAAGACCAAATCAAATCTAACTAAATTAAGCTTAACCTAACTTATTAAATTTCTAATTAAATTAGAAATTAATTTGTTTCAGCTCCTGATTAAATCATGGTCAAATCTTCCACAGCGATTAGCTCAACTCATGACCTGATCGGGTCAAACCCAATCGAATCCAATTCGATCAAAATTAATCAAATCCCCATCGCTCAATCAAATTAAGTTAATCAATAATCAAATTACTAATTAATCCTTTAATAAATATGTTAGATATATATACCTTAGAAGTCAGAATTGGCTGACATTTGTAATACACTTCTAGGGGCAAAATTATAATTTTGACTATAAATAATAAAATAGATTATTTTCTATCACATATGTATATTTAGTGTCTATGATACATTCCATGAGTTAATAGTGATGATAATTCTTATTTTCAAGAGTTGAAAATTTGAGACAAGAATTTTTATTATTAACTCATAAATGCTCCTGACCATAGGATCATCTTGAGGATGATGATTGATCTGAAAGGTTAGTGTACAATTGCTTCTTTATAGTAGATGAGTCTTGAGTCTATAGTGTAGAGACACTGAAGCGAAAGTACAGGTACTCATTAGAGAAAGAGAGCACTGAGCGTGACCACCTCGAGTAGTCATAAGGAAGCCTACCTTCTCATCGATGACTGACTCGAAGCTGTAGTGGTGTGTCTGGTTCTTTGACCTGAGGTGCATCGGTAGTTCATCTTGAGGGTGTTATAGTTTGACTACACCATGACTCGGTCTTCTAACCATTTAGAACCCTGAGGTGTATGTTGGCTATAGCATGTTCATTGTAGAAATTAGATTGCACCAAGAGAAATTCTATCTACCTCGGTAGAAGAGGAGCAGCCCTATGATGATCATGAGAATCAAGTCCATAAGCCCATGGCCATGGTAGAGAGTGAAATAATAGAAAAAGTTTTTATTAAGATTTTCACATCGGACTTGAATCGAATGATTAAATCATATGATAGAAATTAGGGTTTGAGGAGTTCACCTTAACCCTAATCTGATCGAAGCTCAAGATAGAAAAACTTAATCACACAAGTAGCTACATTGAGAGGTTCTTTTTTAATTTTGATGGGTTGCCACCATATACAGCAAGGTGTCACTGGTGGATTTTGGGAGCAATTAGAATGATTTAGATGATCGATCATTCTAGTTGTTTGAATCAGAAGAGTTCTGATCCATCGAAAAGAGTTTCAATGATGTCGATGATGGAGATCATGACATATCCCATTATGATACAGAACTGAATCTAACTGGATCATACAAACAAGGGTTTGGATTTGGATATCATCAATTGGACTAATCCAGTTCAACTGATTTGAATTAGATTTAATTAGGTTCAAAAAAATCGTGCTAGCACATGATTGAACCTAGCATTCTCCTTTTTCTACCATTAAAAGTTGTCTCGACTGAGCCAAGTATGTTTGTGCTCACTCAGGTATCTTTACTTGACTGAAACTTGTTCAGGTCAGAAAAAGATTATCTTAATTTATGAGATAAATTTAAGATAACATCTGTCATTTTTCATCACCTGCTAATTCTTGTGCTTTGACTTTGGACAAACGTTGACCTTTGACCCTTGGACATCTGCCCATGTGTCATGCACCCATAGGAGAGACTTATTGACCAAGTCCACCTACCATTTGACAGGCAGATGGAGGGTGCACACCTAAGGTGGCGTGCGCCCCATGTGGATAAACACTAGAGTCCCATACAGATGGGACTCCAGGTTGCTTCTTGGTTTCAAACTAGGTGACCCTTACCTATAGACTTTAACCAGTCTAAGGCACCATCTAAAGATGAATCTATGGAGCTTTCATCTTATTGGATCAGGTGATGTTATCCCACTAATCAGATTTAGATCTGATTGCATGAAACAACGCGATTGGCCGGGATGATGCAGCACTGCATGGCGCAGCAGGATCTATAAATAAATCCTATCTACGCCCAACCTTAAGAGAGTTCCTCTTAGCCCATGTCCTAAGGCTGCCCATCTTCTGACCCTCTCTCTCCTCTCCATGCCCAAAGAAGTTGGGCTTCAGTTTGATGCTATCCAGGCAAGAAAAGGCTGACGAGAAAGAAAGAAGGCAACACTGCTACAAAGACGACTGCTGATCTTCAGAAGGAGTTTTGAAGATTCTCCAAATCAGATCCAGATGTAATTTTTGGAGAAAAGAAAGAGAAGAAGAAGATCTTCAAATCTAAACTGAGTGAATACTGATAGAGGCTAGGTGCTTGCATGGCTAGATCTAGAACCTCAGACAATCAGCAGGATCATCAAAGCATAATCGAATTATCCAAAACAAGATAACATTAATTTAGATTTAATTTAATTTAATTTTCTTATTTATCAAGTCATAAAATTAGATCTAAAAATATTAGATCTAATTTAGATCTAAGAAAAAAATTTTGAAATATGCCTCTCGATCCAATCAGATTTGAATGAATCTGACCTGAAAAATCTGATTTTCCTCTTCAATTGGTATCAGAGCCAGGTTGCATAAAATTTATTTAGATCTAATTTAATCTGATAAATTAATAATTTTAGATATCACATAAGATATGATTAGATCTAAAATTAAAAAATTAAAAAATTAAAATTAATTAATCTAGATCTAAAATATATGAGATACATAATTAGACTAGGAATAGAATTATTCTATGTGTAGTCTAGTATAATCATAATTTTTATTTGATTAATTATAATTTTAAGATCTATTTATTTACTATTTTTTGATATTATAAATATTATAATTAGATCTAAAAATAGAAAATAAATTAGGTTTAATTTGTTCATATAAGATATGATAGTTGCATGTTTAGACTAGTTGTAAAATAGTTATACAAAAGGTCTAGATTAAATTTTATTTGATGTGATCAAATTTAAATTTAATTTTTTAGATGATTATGAGATAATTTAGATCTAAAAAACATGCATGATATGATGTATGCAAAAACATGTTTTAATTGAATCAATTTTTATATGAGATATATGCTTAGATCTAATTAGTTTTGTAGATTAGTTGTATTTCTGATTAAGGCGTTCTCCTTGGCCGTTCGATTATAAGAATAAAGTAGGATTTAAAGACCCTCTTCTCCCATTCGATGGGGTGTTATTATAATGTGTAGGGGTGCTGCGTATTCAATCTTAATCAAAAATTGAAAACTTATTTTCTGTAAAATTCTAGATCCTGAAATCCTAAGATCTTATTTACATGTTTTGTTTATGGACCCTAAACTTAATTAAGAATTAATATTGTGAAATATTAATTAGATCTAAAATTGAGAATTATCTAAGACATATTCATAATATTAGGTTCGGACTTGGGTAGCTCAATTAGGTCTAGCGGTTGATCAAACCGAATCAAGAGTTGGTTAGATGGGATCAACACTGCTAAAATTGACCAGTCTAATGGGATTGTTTGGGTCAAGATCGAGTCACATGAGTGATCGATCAAGCTAAGACCTAATTAGGCTCAGTGGTTAGAGTCTGGATTGTAGGCTAACTCAATTGGTTCTAGCCCAATAATTTGGTATATAAGGTAAGTTTGGCAAATACGACCAACTGGTTTTTAATTAGGAGCTACTCGACTCGAATGCATTCTTATCGAGTTAATGACATATCCCTTCCATCGGTCTCACTTACCTGGCCATGTTTGTTGGCTCAGTTCTAATCTGAGGTGGTCAATAATCCAAGCTAACCCATGCCACTAGATTAGTCATAATAGTTATGACTATGTCAAGTCTAGTTTAATAAGACCTAAACCAAATCTCCCTAAGAAAAGATTAAGCCAAGGTCTTCCACCATTATAGATGTGTGGGCCCTTTTCGGAGTTGATTATTCTCAGTTGGTTATAGTGGCTCAGTTGCACCGAAAAGATGCAACCATGTCTATTAGGCATTGGATGCTATAGATTGGAGGATGGATTGGGCTCAATATTTTGGATACGATAAGAGTCTCAATTAGGAATCCAATCTATGCAAATGGTGGGTCTAACTTAGCTAAGGAGTGAATCAATATTTCGGACAGAATAAGATTCATGACTTAGAGATTAAGTTAGGGCGCACCATGATTAGTGAATCATTGAACAAGAGTTGTTCACTCATTGACTAACCCATCACCAATAACTGTTAGGTGAGGTGATGAGTAAGTTGGTAGGATTGCACCACCCACTAGAAATCAGTAATCGTGAAGATTTTCGCATCTCTACAAAGAAAGTGTAGGGATCCAAGAAAATAGTGAGAGCTAATTTATTTAAAAATAAAATTTCTAAATAGATTAGTTAAGTCTTAATTACAATATCTAACTAAAAACTTTGATTCTCTATAGGAAAATATCTGCATCCAACCCACTAGCACGTATCCTCGACACCCATAGACTGATCGGACCAAATTACAAGGATTAGCTCTAGAAATTCAAAATTATTTTGGATTTTAAGAAGTTAACTCATGTATTGGATCAGAACCCTCCCACCTTACCAGCTCGTCCATCCACTGAGCAGAGAGCATCTCTAAAAAAATGGACGGATGAAGATAACAATGCTAGATACTACATGTTGGGCTCGATGTCTGATGTACTTCAATACCAATATGAAAATATCAGGACTGCTTGCCAAATATTGGCTCACCTACAAAAGTTGTTTAGTGAACAGAGTCATACAGCCAAGTATCTGTTAGATATATGTGCCCTAGAAGTCAGAATTGGCTGACACTTGTAATACACTTCTAGGGGCAAAATTATAATTTTGACTAATATCAATAAAATTGGTTATTTTCTATCACATATGTGTATTTAGTGTCTATGATACATCCTTTGAGTTAATGGTAATGATAATTCATATTTTTAAGAGTTGAAAATTTAAGACATGAATAATCATTATTAACTCATAAAATGCTCCCGACCATAGGATCATCACGAGGATGGTGATTGATCCGGAAGGTTGGTGTACAATCGCTTCTCTTTAGTAGATGAGTCTTGAGTCTATGGTGTGGAGACATCGGAGCGAGAGTACAGGTACTCGTTAGAGAACGAGGGCACTGAGCGTGACCACCTCGAGTAGTCATTAGGGAGTCTACCTTCTCATCAATGACTGACTCGATGCTGCAGTAGTGTGTCTGGTTCTTTGACCTGAGGTGCATCGACAGTTCACCTTGAGGGTGTTATAGTTTGACTACACCATTACTCGGTCTCCTAGCCATTCGAAATCCTGAGGTGTATGTTGGCTATAGCATGTTCATTGTAGGAACTGGATTGCATCAAGATGGAATCTATCTACCTCGGTGGTAGAGGAGCAGCCCTATGATGATCATGAGAATCAAGTCCAGAAGTCCCATGGCCATGGCAGAGTGAAATAATAGAAAGAGTTTCTATTTAGATTTTCACATCGGACTCGAATCGAATGATTACATCATATGACAGAGACTAGGGTTTGACGAGTTCACCTTAACCCTAATCTGATCGGAGCTCAAGATAGAAGAACTTAATCACACAGGTAGCTGCACCAAGAGGTTCGCATTCAGCTCTGATGGGTTGCCACCATATACTGCTAGGTGTCACTGGTGGATTTTGGGAGCAATTAGAATGATTTAGATGATCGATCATTCTAGCTGTTCGAATCAGAAGAGTTCTGATCCATCGAAAGGAGTTTCGATGATGTCGATGATAGAGATCATGACATATCCCATTACCATACAGAACTGAAACCTAACTGGGTCACACAAACAAGGGTTTGAATCTGGTGATCATCAATTGAACTGATCCAGTTCAATTGATCTGAATGAGATTCAATTAGGTTCAAGAAAATCGTGCTAGCACTCGATTGAACCTAACGTTCTTCTTTTACTATCATAAATAGTTGTCCTGACTGAGCCAAAGGAGTTTGTGCTCAATCAGAGGCCTTCACTTGGTCTGACTGGAGCTTGTCCAAGTCAGAAAAGGTTGTCTTATTTTGTAAGACATTACCTGCCATTTTTGGTCACCTGCCATTTCTCGTCCTTTGACTTTGGTCAAAAGTTGACCTTTGACTGGTCAAATATTGACCATTGACACTTTGACTTTTGTCCACATGTCATGCACCTATTGGAGAGCTGGTGGGGGCTTGTCCCCCTACCAGAACCTGGCAAGGAGGAGGGCAGGGCGCACGCCACCCTTGGCGTGTGCCCAAGCTTGGAGGCGCCTAGGAGTCCCTGTTGGATAGGGACTCCATCTCCTTTTTGGATTCCAATTAGAGTTCTCCTAAGAACCAACTTTGACTGGTCTTAGGCACCCTCTAAGGAGGAATCCAGGGGACTCTATTCCCACCAATCAGATTTAGATCTGATTTCACAAAGAGTTGTGATTGGTTGGGAAGAAGAGGAGTTGGATCACAGACAGTCTATAAATAAGACCCTGCGCCCAACTCAAATTAAGATTGAAAAATTGAAATCCCATGCCCCAAGGCTGCCTCTCCCCTCTTCCTCCATGCCAAACCCACCTTCTCCCTCTCCTCTCCACGTCCAAAAGTGTTTTGGACCTTGGTTGGTGCAATCCAGATGAGAGAAAGGCGACTGAAAGCTAGAAGGCTGCGCTGCTGCAAAGGACAACTGCTGATCTTCAAAAGGAGTTTTGAAGATCCTCCAGATCAGATCCAGATCTAATTTTTGGAGATGTGATAGAGAAGAAGAGGATCTCCAGATCCAGCCTAAGTGGATACCGGTAGAGGCCAGGCACTTGCGTGGCTAGATCCAGAACCTTCCGCTGCTTACAGGATCATCAACGGGTAATAGGATTACCCACTTCAAGGTAAATTAAATTTGATTTAATTTATCTTAATTTTATTTTAATTTATTAAAATAATAAGAATTAGATCTAAAATATCTTAGATCTGAATCTAGATCAAAGAAAAAAAATTTTTGAAATATATCTCTTGATCTGATCAGATCTGAACGAACCTGGATCCGAAGAAATCAGGATTTTCCTTCAACTGGTATCAGAGCCAAGGTTCTAAAAGTATTTAGATCTATTTTAAATTTATTTTAATTAGAAAATAAGTAATTTTAGATGTCACATGAGATGTGATCAGATCTAAAATCAGAAAAAATTAAAATTAAATGATTTGGATCTAAGATTAGAAAATATGCATGACTAGTTCTAAAATAGAATAGTTCTATAGAATAGTCTTGCATGTTTTTGAATTTAATTTGATTAAATCATATTTTAGATCTATTTATTTACTATTTTTTGATATTATAATGGTTATAATAACATCTAAAAAATAGTAAATAAAAATTATTTAATTTTAAATATCATATGAGATATGATTGATGCATGTCTAGACTAGTTGTAGAATAGTTCTACATAATTATCTAGATTAGAATTTATTTTGATTAGATCAATTTAAATCTAATTTTTTAGATTATTATGAGATAATTTAGATCTAAAAATATGCATGATTCGATACATGAGATGTATGCAAAATATGCCATGATTAGATCTAATTTGTATATGAGATATATGATATAGATCTAAAACTATTTTGTAGTATTGCATGTTCCTGATTAAGGCGTTCCTCTTGGCCGTCCGATCATAAGAATGAAGAAGGGTTTAAAGGCCCTCTCCTTCCCATTCGATGGGGTGTTCTTATGATGTGTAGGGGTGCTGCGTGTTCGTCCTTAATCAGAAACCCAAAACTTACTTTCTGCAAAATCCCTAGATCCTGAAACCCTAGGATTTATTGTGCATATTTTGTTTATGAACCCTACTTAATTAAAAATTAAGATTATGGAATATTAATTAGGTCTAAAATTGAGAATTTTAGATCTAAGACATATTCATAATACTGGGTTCGGGCTTGGGTAGCTCAATTAGGTCTAAGCGGTTGATCAAACCGAATCAAGAGTTGGTTAGATGGGATCAACAATGCTTAAATTGACCAGCCTAATAGGATTAAGTCTGGGTCAAGATCGAGTCACGATCAAGCAAGACCTAATTAGGCTCAGAGGTTAGAGTCTGGATTGTAGGCTAACCCAATTGGTTCTGACTCAACAATTTGGTGTCTAAGGTAAGTTTGGCACATACGACCGACTGATTTTTAATTGGAAGCTACTCGATCTGAATGCATTCTTGTATGAGTTAATGGCATATTCCTTCCACCGGTCTCACTTACCTGGCCATATCTGTTGACACAGTTCTGATCTGAGGTGGTCAATAATCCGAGCTAACCCATGCCACTAGGTTAGTCATAATTGTTATGACTATGACAAGTCTAGTTTAATGAGACCTGAATCAATTCTCCCTAAGAAAAGATTAAGTCTGAGGTCTTCCACCATTGTAGATGTGCGGGCCCTTCCCGGGGTTGATTGTTCTCGGCTGGATACAGTGGCTCAGTTGCACCGGGAAAGATGCAACCATGTCTATTAGGCATTGGATGCTATGGGCTGGAGGATGAGTTGGGCTCAATATTTTGGATACGGTGAGAGACTCAATTAGAAATCCAGTCTGTGCAAATGGTGGATCTGACTTAACTAAGGAGTGGATCAATATTCTGGATATGGTGAGATTCATGAATTAGAGACCAAGTTTGGGTGCACCATGATTAGAGAATCATTGAACAAGAGTTGTGTTAGATATATGTGCCCTAGAAGCCAGAATTGGCTGACACTTGTAATACACTTCTAGGGGCAAAATTATAATTTTGACTAAAATCAATAAATGGATTATTTTCTATCACATATGTGTATTTAGTGTCTGTGATACATCCTTTGAGTTAATGGTAATGATAATTCATATTTTCAAGAGTTGAAAATTTAAGACATGAATAATCATTATTAACTCATAAATTGCTCCTGACCATAGGATCATCACGAGGATGGTGATTGATCCGGAAGGTTGGTGTACAATCGCTTCTCTTTAGTAGATGAGTCTTGAGTCTACGGTGTGGAGACACCGGAGCGAGAGTATAGGTACTCGTTAGAGAACGAGGGCACTGAGCGTGACCACCTCGAGTAGTCATTAGGGAGTCTACCTTCTCGTCAATGACTGACTCGATGCTGCAGTAGTGTGTCTGGTTCTTTGACCTGAGATGCATCGGCAGTTCACCTTGAGGGTGTTATAGTTTGACTACACCATTACTCGGTCTCCTAGCCATATGGAACCCTGAGGTGTATGTTGGCTATGACATGTTCATTGTAGGAACTTGGATTGCATCAAGATGGAATCTATCTACCTCGGTGGTAGAGGAGTAGCCCTATGATGATCATGAGAATCAAGTCCAGAAATCCATGGCCATGGTAGAGTGAAATAATAGAAAGAGTTTCTATTTAGATTTTCACATTGGACTCGAATCGAATGATTACATCATATGACAGAGACTAGGGTTTGACGAGTTCACCTTAACCCTAATCTGATCGGGGCTCAAGATAGAAGAACTGAATCACACAGGTAGCTGCACCAAGAGGTTCGCATTCAGCTCTGATGGGTTGCCACCATATACTGCTAGGTGTCACTGGTGGATTTTGGGAGCAATTAGAATGATTTAGATGATCGATCATTCTAGCTGTTCGAATCAGAAGAGTTCTGATCCATCGAAAGGAGTTTCGATGATGTCGATGATAGAGATCATGACATATCCCATTACCATACAGAACTGAAACCTAACTGGGTCACACAAATAAGGGTTTGAATCTGGTGATCATCAATTGAACTGATCTAGTTCAATTGATCTGAATGAGATTCAATTAGGTTCAAGGAAATCGTGCTAGCACTCGATTGAACCTAACGTTCTTCTTTTGCTATCATAAATAAGTTGTCCTGTCTGAGCCAAAGGAGTTTGTGCTCAAACAGAGGCCTTCATATGGTCTGACAGGAGGTTGTCCAAGTCAGAAAAGGTTGTCTTATTTGTAAGACACTACCTGCCATTTTTGGTCACCTGCCATTTCTTGTTCTTTGACTTTGGTCAAAAGTCTACCTTTGACTGGTCAAACATTGACCATTGACACTTTGACTTTTGACCACATGTCATGCACCTATTGGAGAGCTGGTGGGGGCCTGTCCCCCTGCCAGAACCTGGCAAGGAGAAGGGTGCACGCCACCCTAGGCGTGTGCCCAAGTTGGAGGCGCCTAGGAGTCCTTGTTGGACAAGGACTCCATCTCCTTTTTGGATTCCAATTAGAGTTCTTCTAAGAACCAACTTTGACTGGTCTTAGGTGCCCTCTAAGGAGGAATCCAGGGGACTCTATTCCCACCAATCAGATTTAGATCTGATTTCACAAAGGGTTGTGATTGGTTGGGAAGAAGAGGAGTTGGATCACAGCTAGTCTATAAATAAGACCCTGTATCCAACTCAGATTGCATGAGATATGAGATATGATGAGATCATAGTTTCCCCATGCCCCAAGGCTGCCTCTCCCCTCCTTCTCCACGCCATAGTCTCTTCTCCCCTTGCTCTCCACGGGATATTTAAAAACATTGAATCATGGGTTGTACCCATGTTTTCAATGTTTTCAATAAATCATGGGTTGAACCTGCAATTTCAGTTAAATCACTAAAAACATAGGATGAACCCATGATTTCAGTGACATCGTGAGTTGGGCATGCAATTTTACTGAAATCATGGGTTGGATCCGTGATTTCAGTCCGCCACATTAGTCAAGATAGCTAGACTTAAAATTGTAGGTTCAACCCATGATTTCATCAAACTAGCATCAAAATCATTGATTCCACCCATGATTTTCAGCATGGATGGTAAAAAAGAAATTGATAAATTATAGGAATACCCTCTCAAGTTTGGATCAATTTTACTTATACCCTTGTACTTTAAAAAGTGTCAAACATATTCCTAAAGTTATTGAACTGTTCCAATAAGATCCTGATGGTCACTTAACAGCTGACGACGTTCATAAAAATTTTTAAAATAATATAAATACCCATCTTCTTCCTCTTCTCTCCTCCTCCATGGTCGGTGCCCCTCTTTCTTCCACTTTTTTCTTCTTTCTTTCTCTTCTTCCTATTCCTTTTCATCCAACTCTTCCCCTCCCCTTTCTCCTCTTTCTCTCTCCTCCTTTCTCCTCCCCTCCTTTCTCCATTCATTTTCTTCTTTCTCCTTCCACCTTTCTCCTTCCACCTTTCTCCTCCTCCCTTTTCTTCACCTATTCTTTTCCTTCCCTTCCACCTCTTTCTCCCACCATGATGGGATTTTCCTTCATGGTCCATCGATCTTTTCTCATCTTAGCCTCTTGATTGTCATTTATCCTTTTGTTCGTGGTGTTTGTTAGTTTCTTCTCTCATGAAATAGAATTTTTCTGATTCATCTATTTAGTTTTTTTTCTAAATCTCATAAAATTTTATGCTTCTACCAAAATTAAGCTCTCAAAACCTCAAAGAACCTACTAACACCAGCAAAACTATTACAAAATTCCATATGCTTGAGAAAAACTCCAACTGAAATCTAAGAGATCTCCCTTAGGTGCTCTCTTTTTATATAGATCTCCAAAAAAGAGAATTAAATGAAAAGAAAAGGAAGCAAAAAGAAAAAAAAGATCAATCTATGTGGTAAAAAGTCTTATCTTTCATTTTTTCCCCTCTTTCTTTTGCTTTCGTCAAATTTTTCTCTATTTTCTCTAATTTTTTCTCCATTTTTTTCCTTCCACAAGAGTCTCAATTGGGTGAGAAGCTTGGAGTAGTCGAACAGGAAAGCTTGGATGATGGATATGGTTTTGTGTTGGGCATAGGCGGTTTGAAGGAAAAAGATAAGAAGAAGAAGTGGATGGAAAGAAAAGAGAGAAAAAGAGGAGAATGGATGGAGAAAGAGGAGAAAGGACAGGAAGAGAATTGGTAGAGAAAGGAGAGGAGGGGAAAGGAAGGAGAAAGAGGAGAAAGGGGAGAAGGAGAAATAGATCAAAAAAAGGAGAGGAAGAGAAAGAAAGAAGGAAAGAAGTAGAAGAAAGAGGAACATCGTGAAGAAAAATCCTGATTTCCCGGTCCAGGTTCGTCCAGATCTGATTAGATCAAGAGATATATTTCAAAAATTTTCTCTTGATCTCAATCAGATCTTGATATGTTTCAGATCTGATTCTTATTATTTTAATAAATAAAATAAAATAAGATAAATTAAATCAAATTTAATTTACCTGATTTGGGTAATCCTATTACCCTGTAGATGATCCTGATTGCAGCGGAAGGTTCTGGATCTAGCCACACAAGCGCCTGGCCTCTATCGGTATCTACTCGGGTTGGATCTGAAGATCCTCTTCTTCTCTATCACACCTCCAAAAATTAGATCTGGATCTGATCTGGAGGATCTTCAAAACTCTTTTGAAGATCTGCAGTCGTCCTTTTGCAGCAGCGCAGCCTTCTTGCTTTTGATCGCCTTTCCTTGATCTGAATCGCACCAACCTAAGTCCAAAACTCCTTTTGGACGTGGAGAGCAAGGGGAGAAGAGACTATGGCATGGAGAAGGAGGGGAGAGGCAGCCTTGGGGCGTGGGGTTTCTCAATTGAATTGCATTCACTTAAATTAGGGTTGGGCGCAGGGTCTTATTTATAGACCTCTTGTGATCCAACTCCTCTTCCTCTCAACCAATCACAACCCTTTGTGAAATCAGATCTAAATCTGATTGGTTGGAATAGAGACCCCTGGATTCCTCCTTAGAGGGTGCCTAAGACCAGTCAAACTGGATTCTTAGTAGAACTCTGAATTGGAATCCAAAAGGGAGGTGGAGTCCTTGTCCAACAAGGACTCCTAGGCGCCTCCTACTTGGGCTCACGCCACCCTTGGCGTGCGCCCTTCTCCTTGCCAGGTTCTGGCAGGGGGACAGGCCCCCACCAGCTCTCCAATAGGTGCATGACATGTGGTCAAAAGTCAAAGGGTCAATGGTCAACGTTTGACCAGTCAAAGGTAGACTTTTGACCAAAGTCAAAGAACAAGAAATGGCAGGTGACCAAAAATGGCAGGTAATGTCTTACAAATAAGACAACCTATTCTGACTTGGACAACCTCCAGTCAGACCATATGAAGGCCTCTGATTGAGCACAAACTCCTTTGGCTCAGTCAGGACAACTTATTTATGATAGTAAAAGAAGAACGTTAGGTTCAATCGAGTGCTAGCACGATTTCCTTGAACCTAATTGAATCTCATTCAGATCAATTGAACTAGATCAGTTCAATTGATGATCACCAGATTCAAACCCTTGTTTGTGTGACCCAGTTAGGTTTCAGTTCTGTATGGTAATGGGATATGTCATGATCTCTATCATCGACATCATCGAAACTCCTTTCGATGGATCAGAACTCTTCTGATTCGAACAGCTAGAATGATCGATCATCTAAATCATTCTAATTGCTCCCAAAATCCACCAGTGACACCTAGCAGTATATGGTGGCAACCCATCAGAGCTGAATGCGAACCTCTTGGTGCAGCTACCTGTGTGATTAAGTTCTTCTATCTTGAGCCCCGATCAGATTAGGGTTAAGGTGAACTCGTCAAACCCTAGTCTCTGTCATATGATGTAATCATTCGATTCGAGTCCAATGTGAAAATCTAAATAGAAACTCTTTCTATTATTTCACTCTACCATGGCCATGGATTTCTGGACTTGATTCTCATGATCATCATAGGGCTGCTCCTCTACCACCGAGGTAGATAGATTCCATCTTGATGCAATCCAGTTCCTACAATGAACATGCTATAGCCAACATACACCTCAGGGTTCCATATGGCTAGGAGACCGAGTAATGGTGTAGTCAAACTATAACACCCTCAAGGTGAACTGCCGATGCATCTCAGGTCAAAGAACCAGACACACTACTGCAGCATCGAGTCAGTCATTGACGAGAAGGTAGACTTCCTAATGACTACTCGAGGTGGTCACGCTCAGTGCCCTCGTTCTCTAACGAGTACCTGTACTCTCGCTCCGGTGTCTCCACACCGTAGACTCAAGACTCATCTACTAAAGAGAAGCGATCGTACACCAACCTTCCGGATCAATCACCATCCTCGTGATGATCCTATGGTCGGGAGCATGTTTATGAGTTAATAATGATTATTCATGTCTTAAATTTTCAACTCTTGAAAATATGAATTATCATTACCATTAACTCAAAGGATGTATCACAGACACTAAATACACATATGTGATAGAAAATAACCCATTTTATTAATTATAGTCAAAATTATAATTTTGCCCCTAGAAGTGTATTACAAGTGTCAGCCAATTCTGGCTTCTAGGGCACATATATCTAACAATCTCCCACTTGTCCTAAAGCCAATTGGCTACAAGTCTAAGTCCCATCTTCTCAAGGTGGGCTTCGATCTTCTGCTGGCCCAACGGCTTTGTAAGTGGGTCTGCCACATTATCTGCGGAGTTGACTCTCTTGACCTCAACGTAACCTTTCTCAAGGTAATCGCGGATGAGATGATATCGCCGCTCAATGTGCTTGGACTTCTGGTGAGACCTCGGCTCCTTAGCAAGGGCTATGGCGCCATTGTTGTCGCAGTAAAGAGGAATGGCATCTGATGGCATTACTCCAATTTCTGCAGCAAACTTCTTGTACCAGAATGCTTCCTTTGCAGCCTCTGATGCAGCTATATATTCTGCTTCCATGGTGGAATCTGCTATCACAGTTTGCTTGGAACTCTTCCAGCTGACAGCTCCACCATTGCACACAAACAGACTTCCAGATGTCGACTTTCGATCATCTATATCAGACATGAAGTCCGAGTCTGTGTATCCCTTGAACTTGGAGTTCTCCGTTACCAAAGACCAACATCATATCCTTAGTTCTTCTCAAGTACTTAAGGATACATTTCACAGAAGTCCAGTGTTCTTCACCTGGATTTGACTGATATCTGCTTGTGACACTCACAGCATGGGCTATATCAGGTCGTGTACATAGCATGGCATACATGAGGCTCCCTATTGCAGAAGCATAAGGGATCTTGCTCATGCGTTCTATTTCCTCAGGTGTGCTGGGGCACATCTTCTTGGAAAGATGAATACCATGTCTGAAGGGTATTAATCCCCTCTTAGAGTTTTCCATACTAAACCTCTTTAGTACTTCCTCTATGTACATCTTCTGTGAAAGTCCTAGCATCCTATTCGGTCTATCCCTATAGACCTTAATTCCTAGAATAAAGGATGCTTCACCTAGGTCTTTCATGGAGAATTCCTTGGACAACCACATCTTGACTGATGTCAACATGGGAATATCATTCCCAATAAGGAGGATGTCATCCACGTACAATACGAGGAAGACAACAGCGCTCCCACTGACCCTTTTGAAAACACATGGTTCCTCTTCATTTTTGATGAAACCAAACTTTTTGATCACATCATTGAAACGAGTGTTCCAGCTCCGAGATGCTTGCTTAAGTCCATATATGGACCTTTGCAGCTTGCAAACCTTGTGATCAGTATCACTGGATGTGAAACCTAGCGGCTGTTCCATATAGATATCTTCCTCAAGATATCCATTTAGGAATGCCGTTTTCACGTCCATTTGCCATATTTCATAATCGAAATAGGCTGCAACAGCAAGCAATGTGCGGATGGATTTTAGCATAGCTACCGGGGAAAAGGTATCCTGATAGTCAATGCCTTCACGTTGACTATAACCTTTTGCCACCAGTCTAGCCTTGAATGTCTCCACATTCCCATCTGCACCAATCTTTCTCTTGAAGATCCATTTACACCCAATAGGTACTATACCTTCTGGTGGATCTACCAAGGTCCAGACTTGGTTTGAGTGCATCGAGTCGAATCTTCTGACTTCATTGCCTCAAGCCATTTCTCGGAGTCGATATCTGATATCGCCTCGTTGTAGGTTTTGGGATCATCACCATGAGCACCATTACCTATGAGGAACATTTCCTCTATATCCTCTGAAATAATACCTAAGTATCTTTCAGGGGGACGGGAAACTCTTTCCGATCTACGAGGTGGAGGAGGTAGTGTTCTTATTGGCTCAACCTGATTTGGTTCCACTTGGTCCTTAGCTCGTTCTGCTTGTGAGACTTTCTCATCAAGCTTAATCTGCTTTCCAATGCCACTATCTTGAATAAACTATTTTTCAAGAAATATGGCATGTCGACTCACAATCACATTGTGGTCTTCTGGAATGTAGAAATAGTATCCTAATGACTCTTTAGGATATCCTATGAATCGAGCTCTAAAGGACCTAAACTCTAACTTGTCCGCTTGTTGTCTTTTGACATGAAGCCGGACAACCCCAAATTCTGAGATGACTCAGACTTGGTTTCTTACCGTGCCATATCTCATACGGTGTGGTAGGAACGGTTTTAGAGGGAACCCTATTCAGTAAATAGATTGAAGTTAATAATGAATGTCCCCAAAGAAAATCTGGGAGGTCTGTGAAGCTCATCATGGATCGAACCATATCCAATAGAGTCCGATTTCTCCGTTCTGAAACCCCGTTGAGTTGAGGTGTTCCTGGTGGAGTCCATTGAGAGACTATGCCATTTTCCTTAAGATAGTCTAGGAATTCCCGGCTAAGGTATTCACCTCCTCGATCTGATCGAAGAACCTTAATGGGTTTTCCAGTTTGTTTTTCTACTTCATGTCTGAATTCTTTGAACTTTTCAAAAGGCTTCAGACTTGTGTCTCATAAGATACACATACCCATACCTAGACAGATCATCGGTAAAGGTAATGAAGTAGACAAAATTGCCTCTAGCCGGCACATCGAAATGGGCCGCACACATCAGTATGTACTAGGGCAAGGAGATCTGTGGCCCTCTCCCCATGTCCAACAAAAGGGAGTTTAGTCATTTTGCCTTGAAGACAAGATTCACAAGTTGGATATGACTCAAAAGTCAATGGACTCAATAGCCCATTTTTCTCCAATTTGTTAATCCTATCTTCTGCTATATGACCTAATCTCAGGTGCCATAGATATCTGTCGTTTGGACTATCCCTAGGTCGTTTGGCATTCACGTTTTGCTCGATAGTTAAAATAGGTACATCAATATGCAACTGATAAAGACCATTAACAAGGAAACCATTTGCAATTTTATTTCTTTCATAAAGAATGTTACAATGGTCCTTAAAGAAGGTGATCACATAACCTTCTTGTGCTAAGCATGAAACAGAAATCAAATTCCTGCTAGCTGCAGGCACATAATAACAGTCTTTTAAAACTAAGTCTAAACCAGATGGTAATCGCAGAGGGTATGTTCCCACGGCTACTGCAGCAACTCTTGCTCCATTACCGACGCGTAGGATCATGTCTCCATCCCTCAGCCTCCTGCTATCCTCAAGACCCTGCATAGAAGTGCACAGATGAGCACTAGAACCAGAGTCAAGCACCCAACTGGATGCAGAAGAAACCGTAAGGTTAGACTCAATAACGAGCATACCTCCAGAAGGACCTTCCTTCTTGTTCTTCAGGGTGGCCAGGTAAGTAGGGCAGTTCCGCTTCCAATGGCCGTCGCTGTTGCAATGGAAACACTTTCCTTTGCCATCGACCTTCTTCTTCGGTTCTGCCTTCTTCTTCTTTGATCCTTCCACCTTTTGCTTTTTCACAGACTTCTTTTTCTTTCCATAAGACTTTCTTTTGGAAGAAGTCCGTTCCATAGCAAGAACTGAGCCTTTAGAACCTTTCATAGAAAGCTCAGCGGTAACCAGCATATTCATCAACTCGGCCAAGGAATTTTGAAGTTTATGCATGTGGTAATTCATGATGAATTGCCCATATGCATCAGTCAAGGATTGCAGAATAATATCGTTCTGCAGATCCAAGTCCAACTTCACACCGAGCTTCTCAAGCTCTTCCATGTCCTTGATCATTGTCAGACAGTGATCTTGGACTGACTGCCCATCACGCATCTTAGCCTTAAAAAGTCATTTTGTGACTTGATATTTGGCTGCGCGACTCTGTTCACCAAACATCTCCTGCAGGTGAGCCAACATTTGGCGAGCAGTCCCGATATCTTCATGTTGGCGCTGGAGCTCATCAGACATCGAGCCCAACATGTAGTATCTGGCCTTATTGTCTTCGTCAATCCATTTTTCCAGAGACGCTCTCTGTTCAGTGGATGGACGAGCTGGTAAGGTGGGAGGGTCCTGGTCCAAAACATGTGTTAACTTCTCTGAACCCAAAATAATTTTGTAGTTCCTGAGCCAATCTTTATAATTGGGTCCAGTCAGTCTATGTGTGTCTAGGATACGTGCCAGTGGGTTGGACGCAGACATTTTCCTGTAGAGAGTCAAAGATTCTAGTTAGATACTGTAATTTTGACTTGACCAATTTGTTTAGGGATTTTATTTTTAAACAAATTAGCTCCCACTATTTTCTCGGATCCCTACACTCCCTCTGTAGAGATGCGAAAATCTCCGCGATTGATGATTTCTAGTGGGTGGTGCGGTCTCACCAACTGACTCATCACCTCACCTAACAGTTATTGGTGATGGGTTAGCCAATGAGTGAACAACTCTTGTTCAATGATTCTCTAATCATGGTGCACCCAAACTTGGTCTCTAATTCATGAATCTCACCGTATCCGGAATATTGATCCACTCCTTAGTTAAGTCAGACCCACCATTTGCATAGACTGGGTTCCTAATTGGGTCTCTCACCGTATCCGGAAATATTGAGCCCAACTCATCCTCCAGCCCATAGCATCCAATGCCTAATAGACATGGTTGCGTCTTCCCGGTGCAACTGAGCCACTGTATCCAGCCGAGAACAATCAACCCCGGGAAGGGCCCGCACGTCTACAATGGTGGAAGACCTCGGACTTAATCTTTTCTTAGGGAGAATTGATTCAGGTCTCATTAAACTAGACTTGGCTTAGTCATAACAATTATGACTAACCTAGTGGCATGGGTCAGCTCGGATTATTGACCACCTCAGATCAGAACTGTGTCAACAGATATGGCCAGGTAAGTGAGACCGGTGGAAGGAATATGCCGTTAACTCGCACAAGAACGCATTCAGGTCGAGTAGCTTCCAATTAAAAACCAGTCGGTCGTCTGTGCCAAACTTACCTTAGACACCAAATTGTTGAGTCAGAACCAATTGGGTTAGCCTACAATCCAGACTCTAACCTCTGAGCCTAATTAGGTCTTGCTTGATCGTGACTCGATCTTGACCCAGACTTAATCCTATTAGGCTGGTCAATTTAAGCATTGTTGATCCCATCTAACCAACTCTTGATTCGGTTTGATCAACCGCTTAGACCTAATTGAGCTACCCAAGCCCGAACCCAGTATTATGAATATGTCTTAGATCTGAAATTCTCAATTTTAGACCTAATTAATATTCCATAAACTTAATTCTTAATTAAGTTGGGTTCATAAACAAAATATGCACAATAAATCCTAGGGTTTCAGGATCTAGGGTTTTGCAGAAAGTAAGTTTTGGGTTTCTGATTAAGGACGAACACGCAGCACCCCTACACGTCATAAGAACACCCCATCGAATGGGAAGAGAGGGCCTTTAAACCCTTCTTCGTTCTTATGACCGGACGGCCAAGAGGAACGCCTTAATCAGGAACATGTAAATCTACAAAACAGTTATAGATCTATATCATATATCTCATATACAAATTTAGATCTAATCAAGGCATATTTTGCATACATCTCATGTATCAAATCATGCATGTTTTCAGATCTAAATTATCACATAATAATCTAAAAAATTAGATTTAAATTGATCTAATCAAAATAAATTCTAATCTAGACAATTATGTAGAACTATTCTACAACTAGTCTAGTCATGCATCTATCATATCTCATATGATATTTAAAATTAAATAATTTTTATTTGCTGTTTATCAGATGTTATTATAACACTTATAATATCAGAAAATAGTAAATAAGAAGATCTAAAATATGATTTAATCAGATTAAATCAAAGACATGCAAAACTATTCTATAGAACTATTCTATTCTAGAACTAGTCATGCATATCTTCATGTTCTTAGATCCAAATCATTTAATTTTAATTTTTCTGATTTCAGATCTGATCACTGATCACATCTCATGTGACATCTGAAATCACTTTTCTAATTAAAATTAAAAAATTAAAATCAGATCTAAACAATTTAGAACCATGGCTCTGATACCAGTTGAAGGGAAATCCTGATTTCCCGGTCCAGGTTCGTCCAGATCTGATTAGATCAAGAGATATATTTCAAAAATTTTCTCTTGATCTCAATCAGATCTTGATATGTTTCAGATCTGATTCTTATTATTTTAATAAATAAAATAAAATAAGATAAATTAAATCAAATTTAATTTACCTGATTTGGGTAATCCTATTACCCTGTAGATGATCCTGATTGCAGCGGAAGGTTCTGGATCTTAGCCACGCAAGCGCCTGGCCTCTACCGGTATCCACTCGGGTTGGATCTGGAGATCCTCTTCTTCTCTATCACACCTCCAAAAATCAGATCTGGATCTGATCTGGAGGATCTTCAAAACTCTTTTGAAGATCTGCAGTCGTCCTTTTGCAGCAGCGCAGCCTTCTTGCTTTTGATCGCCTTTCCTTGATCTGAATCGCACCAACCTAAATCCAAAACACTTTTGGACGTGGAGAGCAAGGGGAGAAGAGACTATGGCATGGAGAAGGAGGGGAGAGGCAGCCTTGGGGCGTGGGAAATCTCTATTGCATTCACTTAATTAGGGTTGGGCGCAGGGTCTTATTTATAGACCTCTTGTGATCCAACTCCTCTTCCTCTCAACCAATCACAACCCTTTGTGAAATCAGATCTAAATCTGATTGGTTGGAATAGAGACCCCTGGATTCCTCCTTAGAGGGCGCCTAAGACCAGTCAAACTGGATTCTTAGTAGAACTCTGATTGGAATCCAAAAGGGAGGTGGAGTCCTTGTCCAACAAGGACTCCTAGGCGCCTCCTACTTGGGCTCACGCCACCCTTGGCGTGCGCCCTTCTCCTTGCCAGGTTCTGGCAGGGGGACAGGCCCCCACCAGCTCTCCAATAGGTGCATGACATGTGGTCAAAAGTCAAAGGGTCAATGGTCAACGTTTGACCAGTCAAAGGTAGACTTTTGACCAAAGTCAAAGAACAAGAAATGGCAGGTGACCAAAAATGGCAGGTAATGTCTTACAAATAAGACAACCTATTCTGACTTGGACAACCTCCAGTCAGACCATATGAAGGCCTCTGATTGAGCACAAACTCCTTTGGCTCAGTCAGGACAACTTATTTATGATAGTAAAAGAAGAACGTTAGGTTCAATCGAGTGCTAGCACGATTTCCTTGAACCTAATTGAATCTCATTCAGATCAATTGAACTAGATCAGTTCAATTGATGATCACCAGATTCAAACCCTTGTTTGTGTGACCCAGTTAGGTTCAGTTCTGTATGGTAATGGGATATGTCATGATCTCTATCATAGACATCATCGAAACTCCTTTCGATGGATCAGAACTCTTCTGATTCGAACAGCTAGAATGATCGATCATCTAAATCATTCTAATTGCTCCCAAAATCCACCAGTGACACCTAGCAGTATATGGTGGCAACCCATCAGAGCTGAATGCGAACCTCTTGGTGCAGCTACCTGTGTGATTAAGTTCTTCTATCTTGAGCCCCGATCAGATTAGGGTTAAGGTGAACTCGTCAAACCCTAGTCTCTGTCATATGATGTAATCATTCGATTCGAGTCCAATGTGAAAATCTAAATAGAAACTCTTTCTATTATTTCACTCTACCATGGCCATGGATTTCTGGACTTGATTCTCATGATCATCATAGGGCTACTCCTCTACCACCGAGGTAGATAGATTCCATCTTGATGCAATCCAGTTCCTACAATGAACATGCTATAGCCAACATACACCTCAGGGTTCCATATGGCTAGGAGACCGAGTAATGGTGTAGTCAAACTATAACACCCT